>CM065592.1:456909923-457122630 GCA_033119425.1 Bufotes viridis
GTAGAGGACTGAAGCTCTCCCTGGTTTGTGAGAGCGAGAAGGCGGCTGTCTGCTGGAATGTGGCTGGGGCCTGCCTGCAGGAGGCTGCCTGTCGCCTTCAGAAGTGTTCTGTGTTGGCGACCGTGGGCCTCGGTGGCGGTCCCTTTTCTGGTTATCGCTTCTCGGCCTTTTGGCTGCGATCAAGGCATGTCCGGACGCAGTCAGAGGGGCTGAAGAGAAGGCGACGACTGGGAGGAGGCTGAGCTATGGCTGGCGTGCAAATGTATAACCCCTTTGTCACGGATGAAGAAATCATTGCTTTTCTGAAACGGTATGCAAGTTATGTTTCACCGGTGGAGAAGAAACGTAATGTTTTTGGGACATTTAATGGCCAACGCCGGTTTTGGGTGGAGCTATTATCCGACGATGATGGATATATGGGGCTGTGTCACCCACCCCAGTCTTTTGCTATAGGGTCAAATCGTGGTTTTCTTTTTTACCCGGACCAACCTACTTTCTGCAGAGATTGCTTTTGTTTTGGGCATACCAAGGAGGGCTGTACAACTGGTCCTGTGTGTCGGAACTGTTTTATAGGTGGTCATAGAACCGCAGACTGTACCGAGGCCAGAAAATGTCACTTCTGTGGGGCCGTGGAGCACCTGGCCAAGGATTGTCCAAATGTGAGCCTGCCCAGGCGATCTTTTGCAGATGTGGCTGGAGGGAGGTCGGGAGCGCCCATACGTTTTGGGGGTTCCTTGGAAGTCCCTTCAGATATTGATTCTCAGGGTGTGGAGCAGAGTGTTACCCCAGAGACTGCTCCTGATCCCCTTGTTGCGGAGGGGGAGGAGCTGCAGTCACAAGAAAATATTGTAGCTGGAGTATCTGTAGAGGTGGTGGAAGAGACTCCAGAAATGGAGGTCGAGAAGGCCTCCCTCAAAAGAAAATCAAAGTCGGAGGTTCTTCCTGGGGAAAATGTGGAGGCCTCTCCAAGTCTGGCAAGTGGGGAGAAGGGAGAGGCGTCTATGGAATCAAATGTGGACTCGGACACTTCGTCTAGAAGTCAAGAATGGCTGGACAATAGAAATGTTAATAAACTTGCCCGTACTATGGGTGTGAAGGGAGGTAAGAAGGGGATTGCAGACTGGGAGGAGATGCAGGGAGTACAGGGTTCCAGCTCCTCCACTGCCCCTCAGATAAATGAAGCAGGGAATAAACCTAGAACAAGGGCTCGGGCTAAAAGTAATGCATGATTTGAATGTTTTGTTTTTTCTCTTTTCTATCTTTTGTGTAACATATGACTCTACTAACCGTAGGTTCCTTTAATGTGCTAAGTATTAAATCTGCTTCTAGGAGAGCTGCAATATTTTCAGTTATTTCTGCCTATCATAATGACATCATTTGTTTGCAGGAATGCAGTTTAGACGAGGAACCTACTAAAGCTGGATGGACAGAAGGACCTAGTGTCTGGTCTACGTGTACACAAAAAAATGGTGGAGTGGGAGTTTTATTTTGTGGTTTTGATGTATTAATAAAAAATACTTGTCATATTGTCCCAGGTAGGGCACTATTAATTGATTTTGAAAAGAAAGGTATTCAATTTAGGTTAATAAATGTTTACGCGCCTCCTTGCAGAAAAGGAAGGGAGGATTTGCTTGAAAAGTAATTTTTTTTCTTGGGTGGGAGGGGTCATACAATTCTAGTGGGGGATTTTAATTGCATGATTAAGGAAGGGGATAGGGTAGGTAGTGGGGATAGGAAAATTGATAGGAATGCGAAACAGCTTAAAGAAATAATTAGTCTTTTTGGGTTGCAAGACGCTTTTTTACAACAGAGTGGTGATTCGGATGGCTTTACTTTCTTTTCTGATAAGGGGAGTGTTAAATCCCGTATTGATTTCTGTTTTTTCTCTAGGTTTTTTTTACATAAAGCGTTTGACCATAAGACGACTGCCATTCTCGGATCATGCCTGGCTTGAATGTATAGTGAGTATTGATAAAGAATGTCTATATGGAAAGGGTGTGTGGAAATTAAATGCGTCTTTGTTGGATGATGAGAGTGTTTGTGAAAGTTATTGTCAGTGTTTTGGAACGAAAAGTTTTTTTATTAGTAAAGGATGTGAAAAAGTGAGGAAAGAGCGTGAAGAGTATGAAAGATGGCAGATTAGGTTGCAATATTTGGAAGATTTACAGAGGCATGGTTGGGATATGAAGAATGAGATTCAGGATGCTAGAGAGAAAGTGAGGATATGTTTGGATGTGAAAGGGAAGAAAATTATATCGCAGGCGAGAATGTTAGTGAAAGAAAAGGATGAAAAGTGTACAAAATTTTTCTTTAAAAAGGTGTATGGGAAGAAAGTGGGTTTTGATTGTATATTGAATGAGGAAGAGGAAGAAGTGAAAGGAAGGGATGGTATGTTAGAGGAGGTATGGAAGTATTACTCAATGTTGTTTGCTAGGAAAAAGAGGGAGAGAAACTTGGAGGAAGAGTGTTTGGGGAATATTGAGAAAACTTTAGGTAGTGATGATCGAGAGAGGCTGAGTGAAGATTTAAGGATGGATGAGGTTGGGAGTATGTTAAAGAATATGAAAAAAGGGAAAGTGGCCGGAAGTGATGGTTTGCCTGTGGAGTTTTATGTTAAATTTTGTGATTTGGTGGGGAGTTATGTGTATGAGGTGTGCAAGGAAGTTTTAGAGAATGGGAGACTAACTAAGAGTATGAGTGAGAGTGTGGTGGTGTTGTTATATAAAAAGGGGGATAAGAGGAATTTAAAGAATTGGAGGCCTATTGCGCTCCTTAATTGTGACTACAAATTGATTGCTAAGGTAATAGCTAATAGATTGAGGAGTGTGATAAATAAAATGGTTGGTGAGGAACAGGTGTGTGCTGTACCTGGTAGGCAAATTTGTGAGAGTTTGGTGTGTTTGCGTGATGTTTTGCATGACTGTAAAGAGAGGAAACAGCCGGTCGCCGTAGTAACGGTGGACTTTGAAAAAGCATATGACCGTGTAGATCATGATTTTATGTTGAATGTATTGCATAGGATGGGTGTGCCAGAGCGAATGGTTGGATGGATCAGGGTATTATATAGGGACATTGTAAGTAAGATACAAGTCAATGGTTTTCTGAGTCATAGTGTAGAGATTAAGTCGGGAGTGAGGCAGGGGTGTCCCCTGTCTCCCATATTGTTTATCTGTGTCATTGAGCCTTTATTGGGGATGGTTAGGAGGGATAAGGTGATGCATGGGGTAGAGGTGCCAGGAAGTAGTGGAAGGGACTTAAGAGTGATTGGATATATGGATGACGTGACTATTGTGTGTAAGTCTGATGCGAGTGTGAGGAGAGCAAAATTATTGATTGAGTGTTTTTGTCTTGCGAGCGCTTTTAAGTTGAATGTTGATAAGAGTGGGTGTAAGTATTTTGGAGAATGGAAAGAACGTGAGCTATGTGTTTGGCCGATGAGGGAGGAGGGGATGGAGATGTTGGGCGTTATTTTCAATAATGATTTGATAGGTAGACAAAGCTGGGAAATAGTGCATGACAGAATTAAAAAGAAAGTGTTTTTTTGGACTCTTAGGTCTTTATCGCTGGAAGGTAGGGTTCTTATTATTAAGGCTGTTCTTATTCCAATTATTTTGTATATTAGTAATGTTTTTCCGGTGCCAGACAGGTGTTTGAGGAAGATTATTAGGTTAATTTTTGTGTTCTTTTGGAACTCGAAGATGGAGAAATTGAGTCGTGTGAAAGTGGCGAAAAGTAGGAAGAATGGTGGTAAAGGGGTGCCTGATGTGGAAAAATTTTTAGCCATAAAGTATGTGAGTAATTGTATAAAAATGTGTAAGAGTCAAAGTGTGGCTGGGTGTATGGTGAGATTCTTGGCTGGGAGTGTTTTGAGGAAATATAAGTTGTTAGATTCTGATTTGAGGAGACCAATTAAGTTTGATGTTCCATGGTTTTATGCTAGAATTTAAAGGTATATTAGGAGGTATGGTTTGAATGAAGTAGATAGGGAAACATGGTGTGATAGCAAGAAAGTTATGCAGGAACTAGAAATTAAAGAGATAACAGAATGTGTGAATGGTTTAAATGTGACAGAGAGTGTACAAGTATGGAAAAGAGTAAACGATAAGGGTTTGGTCAATAGGCAAAAAGATTTGGCTTAGATGGCAGCTCATGGCTGTATCCCAACCAGGGAATTCCAGAGGAGAAGAGGTCTGGTAGACAGTGAAGTATGTCCTAGAGAGGGTTGTATGGGGTGTGAAAGTGGGTATCATGTATTGTGGGAATGTAGGTATGCAAAGGATGTGTGGAAGAGTATGAAAAGCATGATTAGAGGTTTGACTGGAGTTGAGTGCGTATTAGAGATGAGCGAACACCTGGATGTTCGGGTTCGAGAGGTTCGGCCGAACTTCCGGAAAATGTCCGGGTTCGTGATCCGAACTCAACCCGAACTTCATCCCGAACCCGAACCCCATAGAAGTCAATGGGGACCCGAACTTTTGGGCACTAAAAAGGCTGTAAAAGACTCCCGGAAAGGGCTAGAGGGCTGCAAAAGGCAGCAAAATGTAGGTAAATCCCCTGCAAACAAATGTAGATAGGGAAATGATGACTAACATAAAATAAAATAAAATTAACCAATATTAATTGGAGTTAGGTCCCATAGCACAGAATCAGGCTTCAAATCACCCACCAATGGAGAAGGTCGCTTACTATTATTTCGACCCCAGCATCCAGACAAAGGAGAGAGGTCCCATAGCAGAGAATCTGGCATCATATCAACCACCACAGGAGAAGGCCACTTTCAGTGACTTAGGCCTTAGCACCCAGACAGAGGAGACATGTCAGATAGCACAAGCATTACATTTATACCATCCAGCACAGGAGAAGGCCACTTTTAGTTACTTTGACCCCTGCACCCAGAAAGAGGAGAGAGGCCCCACAGCACATATTCAGGCATCATATCACCCACCACAGGAGTAGGCCACCATTTAGTTAATTTGACCCCTGCACCCATGTCAGCTGGTACAAGCATCAGTTTCACATCACCCAGCACAAGAGAAGGCCACTTTGAGAGACTTTGACCCCTGCACCCAGACGGAGGAGAGAGGTTTCACAGCAGAGAATCAGGCATTTAGATCACCCACCACAGGAGTAGGCCACCATTTAATGGGACCCCGGCAACCATGTCAGATGGCACAAGCATCAGTTTCACATCACCCAGCACAAGAGAAGGCGACTTTGAGAGACTTTGACCCCTGCACCCAGACGGAGGAGAGAGGTTTCACAGCAGAGAATCAGGCATTTAGATCACCCACCACAGGAGTAGGCCACCATTTAATGGGACCCCGGCAACCATGTCAGATGGCACAAGCATCAGTTTCACATCACCCAGCACAAGAGAAGGCCACTTTGAGAGACTTTGACCCCTGCACCCAGACGGAGGAGAGAGGTTTCACAGCAGAGAATCAGGCATTTAGATCACCCACCACAGGAGTAGGCCATCATTTAATGGGACCCCGGCAACCATGTCAGATGGCACTTGTATCACATTTATATCACCCAGCACATGACAAGGCCACTTTCAGTGAGTTAGGCCTTAGCAACGAGACAGAGGAGACAGGTCAGATAGCACAAGCATCAGTTTTAGATCAACCAACACAGGAGAAGGGCACTTTTTGAGACTTTGACCCCTGCAGCCACTACGGAGGAGAGGGTCCCACAGCAGAGATTCAGGCATTTATATCAGCCAGCACAGGAGAAGGCCGCTTTCAGTGACTTAGGCCTTAGCACCGACACAGAGGAGACAGGTCAGATAGCACAAGCATCAGTTTTACATCAACCACCACAGGAGAAGGGCACTTTTAGAGACCTTGACCCCTGCAGCCACACGGAGGAGAGAGGTCCCACAGCAGAGAATCAGGCATCATGTCAACCACCACAGGAGTAGGCCACCTTTTGTTTCTTTGACCCCTGCACCCAGAAAGAGGAGAGGTCCCACAGCAGAGAATCAGGCATTTCGATCACCCACCACAGGAGAAGGCCGCTTTCAGTGACTTTGGCCCCCTGCACCCACACAAAGGAGACATGTCAGACAGCACAAGTATAACATTCATATCACCCAGCACAGGAGAAGGACACTTTCATGTACTTTGGCCCCGGCACCCAGACAGAGGAAGGTTCATTCAACTCTGGGTTGCACCCCAAGATCCTACTTAATTTCAAAAATTGATTTTCAATGAAGAAGTGGCCAGGAGTACAAGACAACATGGTTTAAGGCAGTTATTAAGGACTACTCTGCACAAGGGAGGGTCAGGTCTTGTGGGATCCATGCCTGGTTCATTTTTATAAACGTCAGCTTGTCCACGTTGGCTGCGGACAGGCGGCTGCGTTTGTCAGTAATGGCGCCCCCTGCCGTGCTGAATACACGTTCAGATAAAACGCTGGCCGCCGGGCAGGCTAGCACCTCAAGGCATAACATGCTAATTCTGGCCACGTGGACAATTTGGAAACCCAGAAGTTGAATGGGGCCGAACCATCCGTCAGTGCGTGGAGTTGTGTGCAGGCGTACTGTTCAACCATGTTAGTGAAATGTTGCCTCCTGCTAACACGTTCCGTATCAGGTGGTGGGGCAGTTAGCTGTGGCGTGGAGACAAAACTTTTCCACATTTCTGCCATGCTAACCCTGCCCTCAGAGGAGCTGGCCGTGACACTGCTGCGTGGGCGACCTCTAGCTCCTCCTCTGCCTTGGCCTTGGCCTTCCACCTGTTCCCCTGTGACAGTTGGGAATGCTCTCAGGAGCGCGTCTACCAGTGTGCGCTTGTACTCGCGCATCTTCCTATCACGCTCCAGTGCAGGAAGTAAAGTGGGCACATTGTCTTTGTACCGTGGATCCAGCAGGGTGGCCACCCAGTAGTCAGCACACGTTAAAATGTGGGCAACTCTGCTGTCGTTGCGCAGGCACTGCAGCATGTAATCGCTCATGTGTGCCAGGCTCCCCAGAGGTAAGGACAAGCTGTCCTCTGTGGGAGGCGTATCGTCATCATCCTCTGTATCCCCCAGCCACGCACCAGGGATGTGCCTGCGCTGTGCTGGGTGCCACCCCGCTGTGAACCTGCTTCATCCTCATCCTCCTCCACCTCCTCCTCATCCTCCTCGTCCTCCAGTAGTGGTCCCTGGCTGGCCACATTTGTACCTGCCCTCTGCTGTTGCAAAAAACCTCCCTCTGAGCCACTTCTAACAGACTGGCCTGAAAGTGCTAAAACGACCCGTCATCCTCCTCCTCCTCCTCCTGGCCCTGGCCCACCTCCTCTTCCATCATCGCCCTAAGCGTTTTCTCTAGGAGACATAGAATTGGTATCGTCACGCTGATAACAGTGGCATCGCCACTGGCCATGTTGGTGGCGTACTCGAAACAGCGCAACAGGGCACACAGGTCTCGCATGGAGGCCCAATCATTGGTGGTGAAGTGGTGCTGTTCCGCAGTGCGACTGACCCGTGCGTGCTGCAGCTGAAACTCCACTATGGCCTGCTGCTGCTCGCACAGTCTCTCCAGCATGTGCAAGGTGGAGTTCCACCGGGTGGAGCACGTCGCATATTAGGCGGTGGCGGGAAGGCCGAAGTTCCGCTGTAGCGCTGACAGGCGAGCAGCGGCAGGATGTGAGCGCCGGAGCGCGCACAGGCGGCCCGCACTTTATGCAGCAGCTCTGACATGTCTGGGTAGTTGTGAATGAACTTTTGCACCACCAAATTCAGCACATGCGCCAGGCAAGGGATGTGCGTCAAACCGGCTAGTCCCAGAGCTGCCACGAGATTTCGCCCATTATCGCACACCACCAGGCCGGGCTTGAGGCCCACCGGCAGCAACCACTGGTCGGTCTGTTGTTCAATACCCCGCCACAACTCCTGCGCGGTGTGGGGCCTGTCCCCCAAACATATGAGTTTCAGAATGGCCTGCTGACGTTTACCCGGGCTGTGCTGAAGTTGGTGGTGAAGGTGTGTGGCTGACTGGATGAGCTGGTGGAAGCAGAGGAGGAGGAGGAGGAAGCCGAGTAGGAGGAGGAGGCTACAGGAGGCAAGAATGATGCCCTGTGATCCTTGGCGGCGGAAGGACGTGCGCCAAGGAACTCTCCGCCTGGGGCCCAGCCGCCACTACATTTACCCAGTGTGCAGTTAGGGAGATATAGCGTCCCTGGCCGTGCTTACTGGTCCACGTATCTGTGGTTAGGTGGACCTTGCCACAAATGGCGTTGCGCAGTGCACACTTGATTTTATCGGACACTTGCATGTGCAGGGAAGGCACGGCTGTCTTGGAGAAGTAGTGGCGGCTGGGAACCACATACTGGGGGACAGCCATGGCCATCAGCTGTTTGAAGCTGTCTGTGTCCACCAGCCGGAATGACAGCATTTCAAAGGCCAGTAGTTTAGAAATGCTGGCATTCAGGCCAAGAGCTCGAGGGTGACTAGGTGGGAATTTGCGCTTCCTCTCAAAGGTTTGAGAGATGGAGAGCTGAGCGCTGCTGTGTGAAATAGTGGAGACGCTAGGTGACCGGTGGTGGTGGTGGTGTCGGTGGCACATCCTCTGTTTGCTGCTCGGCAGGTGGCAACATTCCTCTCGAGGCGGAAGCCGAGGCAGCAGCGGTAGAGGGAGCAGGGGAGCCTGAGCGGGTTCCTTGTTTTTAAGGTGTGTACTCCACTGCAGTTCATGCTTTGCATGTAGATGCCTGATCATGCAGGTGGTGCTCAGGTTAAGAACGTTAATGCCTCGCCTCAGGGTCTGATGGCACAGCGTGCAAACCACTCTGGTCTTGTCGTCAGCACATTGTTTGAAGAAGTGCCATGCCAGGGAACTCCTTGAAGATGCCTTTGGGGTGCTGGGTCCCTGTTGGCGCTGGCCAATAGCAGGCGAACTCTCTGGACGGCGGCTGTTCTGCTTTTGCCCCCTGCTCCCTCTTTGGCTTCGCTGTTGTCTCGGTCTCACCACTGCCTCTTCCTCTGAACTATTTAAGTCAGCGGCACGACCTTCAGTCCATGTGGGGTCTAAGACCTCATCGTCCTCTGCATCGTCTTCCACCCAGTCTTCCTCCCTGACCTCCTCCTGTTCAGTCTGCACACTGCAATAAGACGCGGCAGTGGGCACCAGTGTTTCGTCATCATCAGAGACTCGGTCACTCTGCTGTGGTGGTATTCCCATGTCCTCATCATCTGGATACATAAGTGGTTGTGCGTCAGTGCATGGAATGTCTTCCACCGCTGGGGAAGGGCTAGGTGGGCGCCCCTGGAAAACCGTGGGAGCAGAGTCTTCAAACAGAATAAGAGACTGCTGCATAACTTGAGGCTCAGCCAGTTTCCCTGATATGCATGGGGGTGATGTGACAGACTGATGGGCTTGGTTTTCAGGTGCCACCTGTGCGCTTTCCGCAGAAGACTGGGCGGAAGACAATGTGGTGAACGTGCTGGAAGCACTGTCGGCCACCCAATCGACTAATGCCTGTACCTGCTCAGGCCTTACCATCCTCATAACGGCATTGGGCCCCACCAAATATCGCTGTAAATTCTGCCGGCTACTTGAGGGAGTTGGTTCACTACTTTGTGCGCCTGAGGCCGAGCGGCCACGTCCTCTGCCAGCAACAGAGGCTCCACGGACACCACCACGACAGCGTCCTCGTCCCTTAATAGAATGTTTCCTCATTGTTGCGATTCAACTCGCACCACAATAAAATATATTATTTTTAGCCCCAAAATTCCCACACTGGAAGATATAATTCCTTTTTCCGGTATTAATTACAAGAAGACTGCTGCAAATTGGACACCAGAATTTTTAAAATGCTAGTTTTGGTACATAGATTCCCACACGGGGAGATATAATTCCTTTTTACAGGAGTCAAAACGTGAGGCCTACTGTTTCTGGTCTAACAAACACCAGATTGATTAAATTGGCCTTTTTTTCACCAAAATTACAACACTGGACAATAATGCCTTTTTGCGGTATTAATTACAAGAAGACTGCTGCTAATTGGACACCAGAATTTTTAAAATGCTAGTTTGTGTACATAAATTCCCACACTGGAATATATAATTCCTTTTCCCGGTATTAATTACAAGAAAACTGCTGCTAATTGGACACCATAATTTTTAATATGCTAGTTTTGGTACATAGATTCCCACACGGGGAGATATCATTCCTTTTTACAGGAGTGAAAACGTGAGGCCTACTGTTTCTGGTCTAACAAACACCAGATTGATTAAATTAGCTTTTTTTTCACCAAAATTACAACACTGGACAATGTAATGCCTTTTTGCGGTATTAATTCCTTTTTACAGGAGTAAAAACGTGCGGCCTCCTGTTTCTGGTGTAACTAACACCAGATTGATTAAATTGGCCTTTTTTTCACCAAAATTACAACACTGGACGATATAATGCCTTTTTGCGGTATTAATTACAAGAGGACTGCTGGTATTTCAGAACACCGGAATTTTTAAAATGCTAGTTTTGCTAGATAAATTTCCCACACTGGGAGAAATATTGCCTAAGCCTTTTTACAGTATTAATTACAACAGGAGTGCTTCTTCTGGTCTAACACCAGAATAATTTTATTATTACGGTGAAAGCTTTTTTTAATTTATATTTCTGGCACATAAAAAAAAATAAAAAATATTTCTGGCTGACAGTATTGGACTCGGCTGTAGTGGCACTGGCTAGCCTAGCTGGAACAGCACATTCATGGGATTTGCTATCCAAGTGGGTTACTTTCAGTTTCACAACTGATATATTAAATATCTTTGCAGTTAGTATGGGTGACACAAGCACAGCCAAACCCCTGATGTAGTATATCTATGAAAAAATCGACTATTACATGAGATTAATGGATGTTGTGGCAGCTTTTGCTGTAGCACCACAAGTCCCAAAATGGCCGCCGCCTATCAGCCCAGTAACATGTGCCAGAAAACGGTCTGCCCAGCCAGAAAAAAAATACACTTTGACTGAGCAGCTGAATCGCTGTTGTTCTGATTCACAGGTGTAGATTTTTCACTTCTTTGGAGCTTTGGTTTAGACTCTGTGGCAGCTTGTGCTGGCGCACCACAAGTCCCAAAATGGCCACCGCCGGTCAGCCCAGCTGAGTTGTTCTGATGCAAAGGTGTAGAAAGGTAGATCATTCAATCACTTCTTTATCCCTGCCTATCTCGCCCTCACAGAAGCTGCATCCTCTCCCTACACTAGTCAGAGCAGTGTGACGTGCGGCGCTACGTGACTCCAGCTTAAATAGAGGCTGGGTCACATGCTGCACTTGGCCAATCAGAGCCATGCCATTAGTAGGCATGGCTGTGATGGGCTCTTAGGGCAAGAAGTAAAACGCTAGCTAATTGGCTGCTATGCAGCCCTTCAGAAAGCGGGAAGAAATCGACGAACACCGGACCCGAACCCGAACTTTTTTGAAAATGTCCGTGTTCGGGTCCGTGTCACGGACACCCCAAAATTCGGTACGGACCCGAACGATTTTCGAACTGTTCGCTCAACACTAATGGTAAGGTCAGATGTCCTCCTTGGTTTTTGTGAGAAAGACGACTCCTGGAATGTGGCTGGAGCCTGTAAGGTGCTTTCGCCTTGAGAAGTGTTCTGCGTCAGCATCGGCGGCGAGCCCATTTCGGGTTATCTCTTCTCAGCCTGTTGCCTAAGATCAAGACCCCTGGACGAAGGCTCGCCGAAACGCGCGTCGGGGTGGCGCCATCCCAGTCCTTTGGCTTCACTGCTATATTGGGTAAGACCTGCAAAGATTGAAATGATTGGTTGCAATTATGTTGGTATTGGTGGACACCATGGTACAGAGGGAGTGATCTAGTCAGTATCATGTTCTTTCTGCATGACGTGTTTACAATAGCCATTACCATAGTAGCCGTTACTATTTATATACAACGCTATTTTTAATACCGTGCGTTTATTTGTAGACTTTCCTTGCATATTATTAGCCAATGTGCGGTCTGGGATGGCGCTATAAATTCTGCACCTTCCTGCTGGATATTTTATTATTTATTTATTAATAAAGTATATTTACATATATATATTTGCATTTGGCTCCATTTTCTGTGTGATGTTTTGGATTTAGTATAGGAGTATATGCACAACATAATTAGGAATGTGGGTATCTCTTTTTGAATGCCCAGGTGTTAACCAGTTATTTGTATTGGGCAGGAGATACCCCCTTGGTCATTTTTTGTGTTGCCTAAGATCAAGGCCTGACTGGACTTGGTCAAGGGACTGTCAGAGCTTCAAAGCGACAATTAGGATGGCAATATCTATGCCAAACGTCTGTTTCGCAAACCAAGGCGAGATCAGGATCTAAAATTCAGTGCAGATCGAGATTTCTAAAGAGAAAAAAGGAAAGCTATTCTTCTAAAGACTTTGAACATGAAGAAGGGAAGCATTCTAGCTCTCAACGATTTAAGGAAAGGTGTGTACATTCTTACTGTCATAACTTTTACGAGCAACTCACAGAATACCTTGGGTGTCTTCTTTCCAAAATGGGGTCACTTGTGGGGTATTTATACTGCCCTGGCATTTTAGGGGCCCTAAAGCGTGAGAATCCAAATGCGTAAAAATGCCCTGTGAAATCCTAAAGGTACTCATTGGATTTAGGGCCCCTTTGCGCATCTTGGCTTCAAAAAAGTGTCACTCATGTGGTATCGTCGTACTCAGGAGAAGTAGGGCAATGTGTTTTGGGGTGTTTTTTACATATAACAATGCTGGGTGTGAGAAATATCTCTGTAAATGACAACTTTTTAAATTTTTTTATACAAAGTTGTCAATTTACAGAGATATTTCTCTCACCTAGCATGGTATATGTAAAAATACACCCCAAAACACATTGCCTACTCTCTGATGCGGCGATACCACATGTGTGACACTTTGCAGCTAAGATGCTCAAAGGGCCCAGAATTCAATAAGTACCTTTAGGAGGAGTATTTTTGCGCATTTTCTTCTCACGCTTTAGAGCCTAAATGCCAGGGCAGTATAAATACCCAACATGTGACCCCATTTTGAAAGAAGCACCCAAATATTCCATGAGGGGCATGGCGAGTTCATAGAAGAATTTTTTGGCACAAGTTAGCGGAAATTGATTTTTATTGTTTTTCTCACAAAGTCTCCCTTTCCGCTAACTTTTGACAAAAAGTTTAATTTTTAATGGACTCACTATGCCCCTCAGCGAATACCTTGGGGTGTCTTCTTTCCAAAATGGGGTCACATGTGGGGTATTTATACTGCCCTGGCATTTTAGGGGCCCTAAAGCGTGAGAAGAAAAATGCGTAAAAATGCCCTCCTAAAAGGTACTCATTGGAATTTGGGCCCCTTTGCGCATCTTGGCTGCAAAAAAATGTCACTCATGTGGTATCGCCGTACTCAGGAGAAGTGAGTAAATGTGTTTTGGGGTGTATTTTTACATATACCCATGCTGGGTGAGAGTCAAACGCGCTGTAAAACGCTTAAGTAAGAACCAGGGCCATAGGAAAGCATTGGTTTTAATGTGTTGAGTGTTTTACAGCGCGTTTGAACACGCTGTAAAACGCTCAGGTGTGAACTTAGGGTTAATGTAAGAAGCATTAGAGGAGCAACCAGGAGAGATGCTTTATTTTCGTTTTTGGACTCTAAGTTGTGACAATTTTTCTTCAAGAATGTGGCATTGATTTCTCTGTGAATTATGCGGACTTAAGAAATGAGTGGACCTATGGAACTATCTGGTCCGGAGACAACAGTAACAAATAGACTGGAGTCAGCATCTTATTTAAAGGTAGAAAGCGTCAAGTTGTTTCTTTCTCACAGATAATACTAGGAAGAGCCTTCATGGAAGACATAAAAGTTAATGAGATGGATATAAAACTCTTGAACTTATATGCCTCACCAGATGCTAATGAAAGAACAGAGATGCTTGAAGATATATAACCTTTCCTTGCTAGTTCTTCACTAATAATCATCACAGGAGACTTTAATTGTGTACGGAGTGACAAAGACAGAACTAGTGAGCAAACCAGAAGATTTGACAAGAGTGTCTCAACTTAATAATTTAATTATGGACTTTAACTTGATTGATATTTGGAGCAACTTTAATAAAGAAGACCCAGGATATACATGGGGAAACACTTTAGTTCAGTCAAGAATTTACTATTTTTTACTTTCTATTATCTTGAAACCAGGGAATATGGTTCTGCAAGATAATTTATTTTCGGATCACAAGTTGCTCCGAACTCAAATACAAATCCCTGGACAGGAGAAAGGCAGAAGTGTGTGGAGACTGAACACAGAACTGCTAGAAGATGATGTCAGAAAACACTTTGTTCGGGGGGCGTGGCTTGCCACCGAGGAAGATAGCTGCTTGAGAGCAGAGCTCCATCATTACAGCAGCGACTGAACCAGCTGTAACCCCTGGAAAATAGCTGTACCCCATCTACAAACGTCGCAGACTTCCATGATGACACGGGGCAAGAAATCCTAAAAATTCTGGGCAAACTCAACTTCTTTTTCGACAGAGATAGAGGATACACTGGCGGGGACACGCTCTCACCTGCTGGTAACAGATGCATCTGCAGATGGGAATGAGTCATGCCCTCGGTCTCCACTTCCCACTGTGAGTACCCCGACCAATACTAACAGCTTGCCATCACCCTCGGTGCAGAGCAGCCCAGATAGAAACCCGCAAACCGTAAGTCACGTGTCCCAGCAACTCTTCCAACAAGAGCAACAATCTGATACCAAAAAATCCATATTTCTGCTCACCTGTATGCAAGGTGCAAGATTTCCCTATCTCAGATATGCCTGCCTCCAGGTCCCTCCTGAAAGATATGCTACTGGCACTAGACAAATCAATGCAGAATATGGCCTCATTTATCTCTCCTCTACAAGCTTCCATATCAGAGTTAGATAGCAGAGTTTGCCATGCAGAATCAAAACTTGGAGAATTAGCATCCTCACAAAACCAACTTATAGATGTCCATAATGATCTCACAGATAAAATTAAGGCTATTAAGCACAAGCTCGCTGACCTTGAAGATAGGTCACGCTGAAACAATATTAAAATAAGAGGCATCCCTGAAGAAGTTCATCCACAGGAGCTAAAATAATATTTCCAGGGTCTGATGCAAGTTCTAATCCCGTCTATCTCTGAACGTGACCTCCTCATCCATAGAATACACAGAGTGGCACGTCTAAAGCATCTACCAGCTACTACTCCAAGAGATGTCCTGGCCAGGATCCATTTCTTCCAAATAAAATAAGCTTTACTTCAAGCCAGCAGAAACAGAAGCACCCTGCCTTCCCCTTATGAGGAAATCAAATTGTTTGCAGATCTGTCCGCAGCTACCCTACAACAAAAGAATCTTAGGCCCAATAACTGGCGAGATCATGCCATGCCCTATAGATGGGGATTCCCCACGAAAATATTAATTCAACACTGTGGAGCTTTGCATTCCATAACCTCCTTAGAAGAGGTCAAGCATCTTTGGCAACAATAGAACATCCCGGTTTCAGAATCCGAGGTCAACCACTAATACCATCCCATATATGACGAGAATGGAAAGTGATATAAAAGATTTATTAGGGCGGCACACCTCTGAGATCTATGGAAAGGTGCTCTAATCAATAGATTCACCCAAATATAATAACTGAAAGTAGATACAATGTTGATTGGCACTCAAACAAATGGAACCACTAGGGTGATATCATTAATTTTAAGAGATTCCAATGAAATAAAGCATAAAATGTACCCAAAAATTAAAACAAAGGTAAAAGACAAATATGCAGTTGTAGCAATCTTAGAATAACATCAATATGGCATCATAATAAAACATCTGATATATCAATCATATAAGGTAGAGATGGAACCTAATAATCAATACAAAATTAAAAATGGTAAATGCTGAATATAGTAGACCCAGTAAAAAATAGTATCAAGGATAAAGATGCACTGAAAACAAAGTCCTGCTGGTAAATAATGGTAGCCAGCCTTCCCTTAATCATGTTAACTAATGTCTCTTGAACCTGGTACTCACAGAGTAAAAACAGCCTGTTTGCAAGAAGGATGTTAGTAATCTTCAACACATAAGATGGTTGCTATTATATAGTGCTTATATGGACGGCTGATTATGAAGACATATAGCCAGACTAGTAGCTGGACATCACAGTTAGGCCTCTTGCACACGACCGATGTTTTCTTCCGTGTCCGTTGCTCCGTTTTTGGTGGTTTTCTGCGGACCCATTGATTTTCAATGGGTCCGTTGAAAACTCGGCAGATGCACCGTTTGTAATCCGCGTCTGTGGTCCGTGTTTTCCATCCGTCAAAAAAATACAGCCTGTCCTATTTTTGTTTACGGACCCATTCAAGTCAATGGGTCCGCAAAAAATGCGGATGCCCATCCGTTTGTCATCCGCGTCCGCATTTTTTGCGGATCCCTTGGCGGGCACTTGGCAGCCTGTCTTTTGGCAATAACTTTAAAAAAGTACAGGAAGTGGAGAGGCACCAGGCTTTGCAAATAGATTGCAGATCCCTCTTCACAGTGTGGCAAGTTTTCAGTGTGTGCTTAGCTGGAAGTTTTGTCAGGATGCCATGCTGGAGCGTTAAAAAACTTATTTATTTGGTCCAGGAGCGCCCAGAACTATGGGACAGCAGGAGCAGTGGCTACCAGGACCGTGAGGAAGGAGGTAGACTGGGAGCAGGTGGCACGTCGCATGCGGCGTGCCGAATGGGAGAAAGGCAACAGCCGATCTCGTGCAGATTTAGGTAAGTGCCAGCTATGTAGTTTTACTGTCCTGCCCCTGTGTTGTCACTTTTCTTTATCTCCAACTTCAGGTAGGCCATGCTACTGTCTCATTTGTTGTCCGCCTTGTAGTTTTCTTCAGGCCTATACATTTTTTTGTCTTTTTAGCCAAATTTATAATATACACCCTCATTTACATCGAAATATGGATGTTCCTGCCTTTTTAGTTGAGCATATATTATATATGTCTCCCCTAGCATATTGCCTGTTTGATTAGGTGACGTGTGCCTGTAATAATTGAGCATGCAATAGTTGTCACCATCCTCTATGGGAAAAAGTGTGTGTCTCTAAACAGGCCTCCTCAAATATTCACCTCCTTCCTGCAATGCTTGGACATTCCTCTCACCACTCTTTATCCTACTGTACCATGCAAACTGCAGTGTATCTTGTTTGTCAAATGTACTTTTTTATGAGGAGAGTTGGTTTGGCTCTAAGATTTGGTTTTTATGGTTATTCCTTATCTTATTGTCTTTTTGTGTGTCTTTTCTGGTTTGTATTTTAAAAGTTCTGTGTATTCTTTTTGCAGTAAAACAAACGCACAGATGGTTTTTATTAACGGTAGATACTCAGATTGGGTCACTGTCACTAGTGGGGTACCTCAGGGGTCAGTATTGGGCACGATTCTCTTCAATATATTTATTAATGATCTTGTAGAAGGCTTGCACAGAAAAATAATTTTTGCAGATGACACTAAACTGTGTAAAGTAATTAACACTGAAGAGGACAGTATACTGCTACAGAGGGATCTGGATAGATTAGAGGTTTGGGCAGAGAAGTGGCAGATGAGTAGTGTTGAGCGCGAATATTCGAAAAGCGAATTTTTTTAGCGAATATCGGCACTTCGCTAATTCGCGAATATTTCGAATATAGCGCTATAAATTCGCTATTTCGAATATTCGTTTTTTTTTTTTTTTTTTTTTTTTAGTTATATTTTTTTCTTTCCTACTTCCCAAAAGTAGTTCTTACCTGTCCTGAGGATTCCTGGCTTCCTGGCTGCTCTAGTCAGTGCCCGTTGCCGCTTCTGCCGACTTCCGTGCTCATGTGGAGCGTCCCCATCCATGGGAGAATCTCCATATACTAAAATGTACTGTCGGATTTGAGGAATTACGTTGAAATCGCAATGCGATTAATTCAAGTTATATTAATCGCATTGCGATTACAACTTAGCAGTGCTATCTTACATAGGCTAGAATTAACGAATATGGAGTATAGCTATGCACTAGCAGTGCTAAGTTGAAATCGCAATGCGAATACTTTAAGTTAAATTAATCGCATTGCGATTACAACTTAGCACTGCTATCTTACATAGGCTAGAATTAACGAATATGGAGTATAGCTATGCACTAGCAGTGCTAAGTTGAAATCGCAATGCGAATACTTTAAGTTAAATTAATCGCATTGCGATTACAACTTAGCACTGCTATCTTACATAGGCTAGAATTAACGAATATGGAGTATAGCTATGCACTAGCAGTGCTAAGTTGAAATCGCAATGCTGAATACTTTAAGTTAAATTAATCGCATTGCGATTTCAACTTAGCACTGCTGCTATATTCCATATTCGTTAACTTCGTTAATTCTAGCAAGCTGACCCATTATAAACCCAGCTCTAAGTTAAAAAAGGCAATGCGATTAATATAACTTGAATTAATCGCATTGCGATTTCAACGTAATTCCTCAAATCCGACAGTACATTTTAGTATATGGAGACGTTCCCATGGTGATGGGGACGCTCCATGAGCACAGAAGTTATAGTTGGCTTGGTAGAATTAGCGAATAGCGAATATGACGAATGTATTCGTCATATTCCTCAAAACGAAGATAACGAAGTATTCTACATCTTCGCTTTAGCTACCTATTCGCCTCGTCATCGTCAACTTCGCTATTCGCTAATTCTAGCAATCAAATAGGAAGGTTGACTTACCAGACAGCTGTGTTAAATTCGCTATGCGATTTTTTTTTTTTAATACAATAATTATATTACTTGATAAAATTATTATAAGTATTCTATTTATTAAAAAAAAAAAAATCGCATAGCGAATTTAACACAGCTGTCTCTATAGTCAACCTTCCTATTTGATTGCTAGAATTAGCGAAGTTGACGAATAGGTAGCTAAAACGAAGATGTAGAATACTTCGTTATCTTCGTTTTGAGGAATAGACGAATACATTCGTCATATTCGTCATCCTCGCTAATTCTAGATATGAAACCAATAGGAAAGTAGCCTTAAGTACAAATCGCAATATGCGATTATTTAAATCGCATGTTAATCGCGATAACTAGAAAAAATGACGAATATTCGATTTCGACGAATATGAAACGAATATTCATTCGAATATTCGCGAATTTCGTCGAAATCGAATATGGCACCTGCCGCTCATCACTACAGATGAGGTTTAAGGCCATTTGCATCCAAGACATATGGTCCGTGAGCGGGCCATATGTCCCAGAGCTGCATAGATCGTGCGCACGGGAGCGCACAGCATCATACATTACAATGATGCTGTGCGTGTCGGGCCACCCGTGGGACTATTGTCCCGCACTCATATGATCATTCTGAATGAATGCAAATTTTCGCACGCTTCGTGGTAACGAATCACAATTTTTCCTAACATGGCGGCTAGCATAGCGGCTACACGTATGAAGACATGGGGCAAGGAACTCTGGTTAGGCGGGATGACCCATAATGCCATGCATGCAGCCAATCAGCCCGGTGATGTCAAAGCCCTATAAATACGGCGGCCATCTTTGATGCTGCCATTCACCATCGTACATTGTTCAGGGACAGACGTATATGCAGGCGCTAGAGAGAGTAAAAGAAAAACTAATTGTTAAAAAAAAAAGGAAAGAAGCGATTTACTAGTGCAGGGAAAGGATAGTGAGAGGAATCATTTCACAGGCATGGAGAGACGTGTGTAGATGCTAGGGAGAGTCATAGGGAAAATCCTCATTGTGAAAAAAAGCGATTTACAAGTGCAGAAAAACATTACTTGGGGATCCAGATAGTCTCATAATACAGCTCTGACATTCCAGCAATTAGTTATTGTTGAAAAGCCTTTTGTGGATTTATCTGTGGAAAAAGATAAATATATGCACAGGTCACTTTTGATGTAAACTGCGCTAATATAATTTAGTTGCCCATTTCAATACAATACGAGAAATATATACACAGGTCACTTTTGTTGTTATTTGCGCTAAAAGCGTTTCTTGTCATATTTCACTACAATACGAGAAAGATAGACGCAGTTCACATTTGGTGTTATTTGAGCTGAAAGCGTTTATTGCCATATTTCACTTCAATAGGAGAAAAATAGACAGTTCACATTTGGTGTTATTTGCGCTGAAAGCGTTTGTCATAATTCACTAAAATATGAGAAAAGACGCAGTTCACATTTGGTGTTATTTGCACTGAAAGCGTTTATTACCATGTTGCACTACACTACATATTTTACAGTAAAAAAAAAGATAAATATATATACGCACTGCAGTATTGCAGTGATTTCTTTTGAAACCATATAGGGGCGTATTTCATTCAAAAAAGAAAAATATATACGCACTGCTCTGTTGCAGTGATTTCTGGTGAATGCGTATAGGGTCGTATTTCAGTTCAAAAAAATATATATGCACTTCACTCTAATTGTTTTCTGGTTTAAGCGTATAGTGGCTTTTTTCCGTCCAACAAGAAATATATAGGGTCGTATTTCAGTACAAAAAAAATATATATGCACTTCACTCTAATTGTTTTCTGGTTTAAGCGTATAGTGGCTTTTTTCCGTCCAACAAGAAATATATAGGGTCGTATTTCAGTACAAGAAAAATATATATGCACTTCACTCTAATTGTTTTCTGGTTTAAGCGTATAGTGGCTTTTTTCCGTCCAACAAGAAATATATATTCTCGGGTCACTTGTGCAGTTATTTCTGGTGATAGGGTATAGTGGCCTATTTCAGTCCAACAATAAATATATATTCTCAGGTCACTTCTGCAGTTGTTTCTGGTGAAAGCGTATAGGGGCGTATTTCAGTACTACAAAAAAAATATTTTCTCAGTTTACTGTTGAAGTTATATCTGGTAAAGCCTTTACTGGCGTATTGCAGTAGAAAAATGAATATACATTTGCCATTCACTGGTGCACTTATATCTTGAAAAACCTTTTGTGACGTATATCAGTAGAAAATAAATATACATTTGCCATTCGATGCTGCACTTATATCTTGAGAAAACTTTATTGACGTATATCAGTAGAAAAATAAAAATATATTCAGAGTTCACTGTTGCAGTTATATGAGGTAAAGCCTTTAGTAGCTAATTTCTGTACAAAAATCAAGATACATTCAATGTTTAGCACTGCAGCTATATGTGGGAAAGTCCTTTTTGCAATATGGACAAAATTCTGTTGTGTTGAAATTTTGTTTTTACGTTTCACACACTGCGTGCTTACGTGACGACGTGCATAAGAGCAGCGCACCAATACAGGTGAATACACTATTCACTAACCCTGCACAAAAATGCAAACTAATTCACACCAGCCAGCATCTATTTGCGGTATTGCTTACTGGACACTATGGGGACTTTTCTGCAGCACAGAAAACGCACAAGGACCGTGTCTCGCTCTTCCAGCGCGGACCTACTTCCTCTGCTACGTCCCCATCACTTTAGATCACTCTGCCTCAGGCGCCGTTGTTTTTTTGAAACTGTTAGCCTATAACCCTCTGTTGAAAAGCCTTTAGTGGCGTATATCAGTAGAAAAAGAAAAAGATATTTGGCATTCAACGCTGCAGTTCTATGAGGTGAAGTCTATTTTAAATTTTTTCAGTGGATAAAAATCTTGTATTCAGCATTAGGCGCTGCACTTATATGCTTTAAGATCTTTTTTGAATTATTTTGGTGGACAAAAATATTGTATTCTTCGTTAAGCGCTGCACTTATATTCAGTGAAATCTTTTTTAAATTATTTCCTCTGTGACCTCCTCATACTTCTTCCACCTCCAGACCCTGTAATTGGGCCACTCTGTGGTTTCCTCATGCTGCTTTCACCTCACCACTATGTCATAGGTCCACTCTGTGGACTTCTTATGCTGTTCCCACCCTCCCCACTTCATGACTGGTCCACTATTTTGGCTTTCGGCCTGGTTGACATCATCATTTATTTGACACTTCTTCTGGTCTGTCAGACTTAAAGATTGCTGTTCAGAAGCACAAACCATCCAACTTGAAGGAGCCGGAGCAGTTTTGCAAGGAGGAATGGGCAAACATCCCAGTGGTAAGATGTGGCCAGCTCATAGAGACTTATCCAAAGTGACTTGGAGTTGTTATTGCCGCAAAAGGTGGCTCTACAAAGTATTGACTTTAGGGGGGTGAATAGTTATGCACATTGACTTTTTCTGTTATTTTGTCCTATTTCTTGTTTGCTTCACAATAATAAAAAAAAAATCTTCAAAGTTGTGGGCATGTTCTGCAAATTAAATGGTGCAAATCCTCAAACAATCCATGTTAATTCCAGGTTGTGAGGCACCAAAATATGAAGAGTCAAGGGGGGTAAAAACTTTTGCAAGGCACTGTGTGTATATTGTTGCGGATATAAAGCGCAAAAATGCTTTATATACAAAAAAACAAAAGAAAAGATCAAAGGAAAAAATATCAAAGTTAATGATGCTACTGAGAAGAGGGCGACATAATAACCTCTCAGCTCGTTGGCGAGAACCTTAATTATTTTGTGCAACTAGAAAGAAAGCAAGGTACCATCTTCTATGGAAAAATATATGTGAGTTTATTATACATAAGTGCTAAATACAAAATCGATAATACAACCTGTACAATGATAGACAATGAAATATAATACCAATACTTTTCATTGACCAATCAACACGAATAATATGCAACAATCCAAATTAAAGAAAAGTACGGATATCAACCCCTTCCTATCACCTTTTAACCAATTGAGGTATATGGCGGCACTATAAATTTGTAAACCTACACAACCTCATAAAGCATCACATACATCAGTGGTCACACGACAACCATAACTTAACCTACTCAGACCACGAACAACTCTGATCAATATAAAATCTCTTTATTGGAAAAATTTATAAATACACATGATTACAATAAATAGAAGCAAAAAAGTGCAAGAAAGAGCCAGATGTTACAATACACACCCGAGACAGAGAAAATATTGACTGGGGGGTATCGGTCAATTAATCAATACTAATCTCCAAATATCTATCATTATCTATATCACTATAAATTTACCAGCTCGGTATCAGGCTAGGGAATATCTAAGTTCCCAAGGACTAGGTATCAATGTTTGATCCTCAATTAGCAATATGCATATTTGCTAAGAGAATGATCAAAATTGATCAGGAGCCTTATCAATACGGATCCAAAATTGGGGATCTTTGACTATATACGGGGCTAAGTAACTTATCAATACCACAGGCAATAAACAAGATATACGTTACCAAGGGTCAAAAGGTGAGGATAAAATCCAAAGCTTAGCTATGTTCTGTTTTAGTCCTTTGTTTGTAGAATGTTTTTTTCTTCTTTCGGAATCACTCTCACATCCCGTCTATGATTAATATTCACAGATTTATAAAAAGAATACACCCCTTTAGATAACGGTCTTCCAACCAAACCAGAGGGTGTGCACATATGGTAATGGTACTGTGAGATCATACATTACCCAAAATGCTTTTGGTGAACATGTAATGTTACCTGCTGATACCTAGGCGGCAATGTTCTGTAACTTATAAATGTGAAACTTTTGAGAGTTCATATAATGTGACTTCATGTTAAGTGGTAAACATCTACCACCTGGGACATACATCAAAAAGGGAGGCATACCCATATTAATCTTGAAGCAATTAAAAACCTAGATTCCCAGAAACTAGTATAACTGTTCTCACGTCATACAGCTAAGGGCTTGTTTTCTTTTCCATTTGATTCTTCCGTTCATAAGAAGAAAAAAACAGAAAAGAACGGATCCGTCTGACTTTCCATTCACTTCAATAGAAGTTTAAAATTGTCAGTTGTGGTCCGTTTCGCTCCAATCCGTTAACATTCCGTTATTTTAGACGGAAAAAAAAAAACTTCATGCAGGACTTTCGCTCCTGTCTAAAATAACAGAATTGGAACAAATCAGTTACATTTTGTATTGAGGTCAATTAGGAACGGATAGAAACGGATTGTTCTTTATGGAATCCGTTATTCTTTCCGTTTTTCTGTTCCGTTTTTATTTCTGAGCATGCTCAATAGAAATTGTCTTCTGTCTGCAAAAGTTCTCTAGTGATGGGAAATGCATCATGTGACCGCCATCTTCCCTGCTATACTTACATAGAAACATAGAAACATAGAATGTGTCGGCAGATAAGAACCTTTTGGCCCATCTAGTCTGCCCAATATGCTGAATACTATGAACAGCCCCAGGCCCTATCTTATATGAAGGATGGCCTTATGCCTATCCCATGCATGCTTAAACTCCTTCACTGTATTTGCAGCTACCACTTCTGCAGGAAGGCTATTCCATGCGTCCACTACTCTCTCAGTAAAGTAATTCTTCCTTCAGAAGAATAAAACAGCATCCATTTTGTCCATCCAAAAAAAGTAGGTTTAAAGTGTCTTAAAAGTTGAAAAACCTGCCCAAAATGTTCCTGTTCACACTATATTACAGTCTGGTGCTGTCTAGTTGGAAATATCAACGTTTAGGATTGTCATGCACATCTATCCACGTAAACAACAACCCAGAGCAGTGATGGGCAAAGTGCGGCTCTCCTGCTGTAGCAGAACTACAACTCTCAGCATGCCCATTCTTCCTACAGCTATCACCCTACAGCAGGGAATGTTGGGAGTTGTAGTTTTGCAACACCTGGAGACCTGCACATAGCCCATCACTGACCCAGAGAATTCCATGGACATAGCCACCATGTGTGTTCTGTTTTTTAACCCCTGGTGTTCTTGCAAGCAACACTACTACTTCGTCTTTGCTCTGTGCTCATCTTCTGAACAGTACACAATGTTTTTACGTTAAATATGAGCACTGACCCAATGCACTGCATGTTGCTCAGTTTTACATACACTTCCTGTTTTAGTGTCCACACTGCTATACGTCCCAATGTGCGTATATGAGCCTTTTTTTTAATGTCTCGAATACCGCCAGCATTCCAGATATTTCACAGTTCCTTGTATGGTAACAGGTGCGTCAGCCTTCTATTCCAACCTGAGATGTGTGTATGTATTTTTTTTAAAAAATATGCATATTTTTAAATACTAATCGTTGATTTCAATTTTTTTACCAGAAATATCCAACAGCAGTAGTGACCGCAGTACCCCACCATTGCAGATTGGGGTAAATATAAAAAACATATTGCTCTTGTCTCTCTCCCTGACTCTCTCTCTCTCTGTCTTTCTATGTGTTTGGGTGTGTGTATGTATATATATATATATATATATATATATATATATACACATACCCAATCACAAATACATTATACTTATTTTCGGTGCATATATATTATAGGAGCCATCATCATCCAGCAGCTCACATGATGGTACCGAGAGCACACCAACCCAAATGGATACAGTACATATAGTGAAAATATGGTATACAATACTTGAAAGTTTATTAATACTTTGATAGCTCAATGCAAATTTTTATTTTCTAATGTTCTAGGAGTCCAGCCAAAGACAACCTGTGACAGCAGCAGGTTTACAAGCTCAAGAGCCAAGCCAGGTATGCTTTCAATGGAAAGAGACCTACCTAAAGTGTATGGCATAATAAATTATAATTTCTATTCAAATATATCAGGGGTCAGTACAAAGATCTCCCCCATCATCTATTTATCCCCAGGACTGTGACTGTGACGAGGGGACATCCTCTGCGTCTGGAGGAAAGAAGGTTTGTACACAAACATAGAAAAGGGTTCTTCACGGTAAGAGCAGTAAGACTATGGAACTCT
Source organism: Bufotes viridis (assembly GCA_033119425.1). Taxonomy (NCBI): domain Eukaryota; kingdom Metazoa; phylum Chordata; class Amphibia; order Anura; family Bufonidae; genus Bufotes; species Bufotes viridis. The sequence goes on from CM065592.1 coordinate 456,935,655, forward strand.
GCCTGAGGAGGTGGTGATGGTGAGTACAATAAAGGAATTCAAGAGGGGCCTGGATGTATTTCTGGAGCGTAATAATATTTCAGGCTATAGCTACTAGAGAGGGGTCGTTGATCCAGGGAGTTATTCTGACTGCCTGATTGGAGTCGGGAAGGAATTTTTTTCCCCTTAAGTGGGGAAAATTGGCTCTACCTCACAGGGGTTTTTTGCCTTCCTCTGGATCAACTTGCAGGAAACAGGTCGAACTGGATGGACAAATGTCTTTTTTCGGCCTTATATACTATGTTACTATGTTACTAAAGATGAGACAGCAGTGACGTCGCTCGTGACAAGACCACGTGGCGAAGTAGATAGGGGTCGCCAGAGAATAACTCGTGGAGGTCGTGGCCGTGGCTGTCGTGGGGCTGTGAGTATATAATTGCTTCCACTTCTGGCCATTCTTTGTCACTTCAGCTGAGGTGAAAATATGTCTCTCACCCTGTTCAATTATTCAATATGATGTGAAGAGTGTTTTGGTGAAATAGTTTCCCCACAACTGGAGTGTTTTTTTCCTCATCAAACTTATATATAAATCCTTGTCCATAGGATTCCATAAGTGTCTCATGATGATCTTCCGCAAAATATAATATTTGACCAGGAGCTACTGATCAATCTCATGGAAGAGAGACCGGCATTGTGGGACCAGTGGCTACACGCAGACAACATTTCCACTCGGAGACTGTGGACAGAGGTCTTTCGCAGCCTGGTTGAAAACTGGGACACTATGAATGACCACGAAAAACAATCGTGTGGTGAGTTTACTACATTTTCAAAAAATTCTCTATTGATCTATGTGTACAAATACTAAAATGTTGTTTAATTCTCCAGGGGAGACAATTATAACTCGCTGGAGGTCAATGAGAGACCGATTCATTCGCGACCTCAACACTGAGCGAAATCGTCCCAGCGGTTCAGGTGCTAGGAATGTCAGGCCCTACCGATATGCACCATTGCTCCAGTTCTTGCGAAGGTCTGCGGAAATGAGGCAGTAAATATTTAACTTGAAGTTTTATATTTTATGTTTAAAAGTTTTGGATTGTAGATTTCCTTTTCTTTTTTTTAGGACTCACTCAAGCACTCTGCGTCCACCAGAGGAGGAAACACAACAGGCTGCTGGACCCTCTGCCACAGACAATCCTGTTCCAGAGACAGAGGATCCCCTACCTGTTCCCTCAGCCCCTTTGGAAACTGCAACACCACGAGTTGGTAGTGTTTTCGCAGGAGTACTTAGAAGGTGGGGAACAGGTAGGCGAATATTCGCAGAAATTGAGGATCTGGCTAAAATAGTAGGAGAAAATTTGACAAGAGTTGAGAAAAACATGATTAGGAACAAGGAGGAGCTTCTTACCCATATCTAGACGCTGGAGGGGCCGGGGCGGCCGGATCCCCTTACTCCTAATCAAAGTTTTCTGCTTACTTTCACTCCGTGGATGGATGAACTGTCTTTGGAACAGAATTGTCAGTGTCGAATGGCACTGACTCAAACAATGTTTAATCTTGTGCACCGCCCCCCATCCCAGACCTATCCCCCACCACAATCCTATCCCTCATCCCAATTCTACCAACCTCCGCAGACGGCCTATCACCAACCTCAATCATATGGGCCTCAATCCTATTCCAACACACCGATGCCCTATTCTACTTCCTCTTCCCAATCCAACCCCCCCCCTCCCGTTACAGTACCCCTCCCCAGTCTGTGGGGAGTGTGCATTCTTCTTTCTTTCCTGCTCTTCATGGATTTACTACTCCCGCAACTCCCCATTCAACTATTCCTTCTCCACTGTCAGATTCTCATTCTCTGCACACTCCTCGCCCCCCTACTCCTGCACAATATTTAACATTTGGCGATACCTTCATAAGTGCCCTCATAGAATACCATGAGACTGACAGAGGGTCCAGCATTGAGCCAAGGCAATAGGCGATCCCCAACCCAACCAAGGAAAGGATGTATAGTTTGCCCACGTTGGGCATTTTACGCAGTGTCCGAACACGGCTAACAGCAGCGGTTGAACATGGACCTGTGGCATTTTCAGGTGGATTGTCTGAGACTAACGGCACAGATTCCGAGCTCATAGGTTCTTTTGTTTGGCAAAAATTGTGAAGAATCACACATGCTTTAACAACATCGTCAATACTGTCTATTTTTAATTGAATTGGTCTGGTGAATATTCTCCATCGGTTGGTCAGTATCCCGAATGCACATTCAACCATACGTCTCGCCCTTGTGAGTCTGTAATTAAAGATTCTTTTACAATCATTTAGCCCACGATTAGCATACGGCTTCAATAAATTACCAGACATTTGGAAGGCCTTATCGCCTACCAACACAAAGGCATGTTCGGTTCGTTTGTTCCAGGTAAAGGATGTGGGTTTGGGAAAGAAAAGTTACCTGAGTATACTCTACGTCCCATAGTTTTGAACACTTTAGAGTCATTTGTGCGTAGGACCCTATATCGACTGCCACAAATTAGTATTCGGCATACGCAATAGCCAGCAATATTAATGAAACTTATTTTTTATAGTTGAAATACAATGATCCACTACCCGGAGGTTTTAAGATCCGAATATGTTTACCATCGACGGCTCCTAGACAGTTAGGAAATTGAGTAATCTCGTACAATTTTCCCGCAATTTCAGTCCACTGTTAAATATGTGTGCATAGGTTATCTAAAGTGTTTTAAAACCATATATGGATAACCCCAGTCCACCTTATAAAGACAATAAAATCAAGTTTTATCACCTCACAGAATCACTCTTCTTTGTGCCCAAGGGGGGCGGTGTTTCATTTTCTCTTGTGCCCAGCCGCTCCCCAACCGCCGGATCCAAGCGCCGCCCAGCTCATCAATATTCACTTCGCTGGGCGGCTTCTGCTCTCCCCGACGCTCCTAGACTTCGCACATGCCCATTCTCTTCCTCCGCCTCTCCTCTTTGTCTGTTTGGACAGTGTGCAGACAATGAGGGCGGAGAGAAGAGGTTACTGCCCAGCGTGTGGGGGTTGTTCACACATAGCTGAAGCGCTGGTGTGCAGTGGCTGCGATTACAATGCAGGCGCAGTAGGTGAGGCTGAAGCTGCCTCTTTGAAGCTTAGGGGACGCCGGCGCAGTATTGCTGATGCCCAGAAGCTGCTAGTGAGGCCGATGCCCATAGCTTTCTAATGGGCATGCGCAGGATCTAGGAGCGTCGGGGAGAGCAGAAGCCGCCCAGCGAAGTTAATATTGATGAGCTGGGCGGCGCTTGGATCCGGCGGTTGGGGAGCGGCTGGGCACAAGAGAAGATGAAACACCGCCCCCCTTGGGCACAAAGAAGACTGATTCTGTGAGGTGATAAAACTAGATTTTATTGTCTTTATAAGGTGGACTGGGGTTATCCATATATGGTTTTAAAACACTTTAGAAGACCTATGCACACATATTTATGGCTAAAAAGCATATTGGGCCTGTCAGTGTCCTTTTAAGATGAAATAAGGCCCCTGGGTCCTTAAGGGGTTAATACATCATATTATAAAAGATGCCAGACGACTCCCAGGAAGAACCGTATCTCGGCTCATAGCCTAGTGGTAAAAATGATTCCCTTAGATAGGCCCACATCTGCCAGGAAGAATCTTACCTTGAACCCATATTTTTCTTTTACACAATGAAGGTTCATACAGAAGGGTGAATATAAGTTCAACATGGCTTCTTATAGACCACGAATACACGTTACAACAATAATAATGTATAAATGTTTATATGCTTATGAAAAGGCATGACAATATATAGACTTTTTTTATACATTCACATTTTTATTTATTTTTTGGAGTTCTGTCCGATCTTTTCTATATATATATATATATATATATATATATATATATATACACACACACACACTATAACCGCCAGCTACCCTGTGTATTCTAAGACACACTAATGTGCTACACTATTTTCCCCAAAGATAACCACTTCCCCTCTAAGAAAAATAAAATTTGATAAAATGTCAAAAATAAAAGAAATGTCCTGCTTTGTTAAGCATCATTCACACGTTAGTGTTCCACGTACGTGTTCTCCACAGACAGCACGCGTACAGATTCATTATAATGTGTGTATTCACACATCAATGTTTTACTACAGTCTGCTGTTTTAGCACAGAAGCATGCTATGGTCTATGGGTCTGTGAAAATCAAGGATGCAGCACGGATACACCATCAGTGTTTCACAGATGATTCAGAAAAGAGGTTTTGCAAATTATTTTTCACTACACAGTGTTCGTGAAACACGGATAACACATGGACAGCAAAAAACTGACACACTGACTCTGCCTTTCCCTATTCTATACAATTGTTCTTACTAGCCTTTCCCTTTTATGTCCCTCACACTAGAATAGAAGCCTGATTGTCCCTAAAATCTGTCTGTCAGACACTGCATAGACCTATCTATCTTCTGCAACGTTCTGCAAGGATACCTCCCTCCCTGCTGCAGCGCTGATTGGCTCATCCAGGCTGTCTGTCAGAAATTTAAGTCCCCCTAAATTCCTCTCAGTGGCAAGTGTTGCCACTTTGTGTCTTTTTACTTAATTTGTCCGAAACAAACCAGAAATTTTCGCTCATCTCTAATATAAATATATATTTTGGATTATTATGGAGTAAACTGCATTTTCAATTATAATTATTCACAGTAGCTAACTGAATTGTATAATATTATTGAACTGCTAATCTGTGAGAGTGCCAGTCTAATTAGATGTATTATTTGACTTTCTGATATTGGGCTATCAGTAAGACTTCTAGACTACCATCTCTTGGACCAGGCGAACCACTTGTGTTTGTTTTTAGATCACTAATGCTGTATTGGCGTTAAGGAGCTTGAAAGGATATATTACTAGGAGACCTCTGAGGATCATACACAAGTTTTTTGAGCAATTGGGGCACTTCAGATTCGGATTGACTATTTGTACCTGAATCGAATCTGCTAATTGATCTGTCAGAATAAAAACCAAAACGAATTTCGAGAAATTCGTTGATCTCTTCTCAGCCTGGGCCTGGTCCATAAACTGCGGAGAAATATTTCCATGGCACAGTCAGGAAGGGGTTAATAAGCTAGAACTAATGTGGCTAAGCCCCTCTTGCTTTTTGAAGACAGACACTACATAACCAACTGACTCGTCTCCCAGTCAATCCCTTTGCAATATCTGTTCAAACACCTTATCTTACTGTCACACGTGGTTCTTTTTTTACTTAGCTGTGGCTTTTCCCAGTTTTTGTGAATTTTTCTGCTGGTGTTTTTGTAACATCTAATAAGCAAAAAGGGGCAGAGGGCACATTCCTTCTCTAAACACTGGGTATGCAAAAGTATATATAAGACATTTAGCCCGTTACAGTAAAAGGCGCTAGAACAGGTCCAATGTGAAGAGCGGCGCACAGGTGTGGGTGGTACAGGCGTCATGTGGAACGCCGTGTGGTAATTGGTCGGCGGGCTTGTGTGGGCGGCGCAGTCGCGTGTGAAATGGCGGTGATTGGGCAGCGCGGTCGTTGTGCTGAGCATGTGTGGAGCGTGCATGCCCAGTTCAATTTTCGACACACACACACGGACATGAGCACACATACAGGGCTTTTATTTTATTATATATATAGAAGAAAAATGGTGGCACTGGCTATTAAATGAAAAGTTGGGTGCAGGTTTTTGAGGGAATAGGCTTCTTACCTCCAGTAATAGTCCAGAAAATGAACAGCTCTCCGGTCAAAAGTGAAGAAAAACTCCTTTATTCACCCCTACGGTGCAACATTTCGGCTCAGTGCTAGAGCCTTTTTCAAGCAAAGAACATATACAAGTGGTAGGTATATAAAGGTGAAGCAATCCACATCAAAATAATATGACCCAATCAGATCAATGGGTGTTAACCAAAACAACATACAATATGGTAGCAAAAAAAGTGCATAAAATGTGTACAAAAATAAAAAGCCATAATCAAGACATGGTCATATATATCAATTACGATGCATGTTATAGTATTCTTGTGTTGAAAACCTTGTGGTTCAAAGTGATTACATGTCTATCCAGTGATGGCCATGTCAGGTGATAAAAAATAACTTAACCGCTTCAGCCCCCCTAGCTTAAACACCCTTAACCCCTTAAGGACACGGCCCTATTTCACCTTAAGGACCAGGCCATTTTTTCAAAATCTGACCACTGTCACTTTAAGTGTGGATAACTTTAAAACGCTTTTACTTACCCAGGCCGTTCTGAGAAGTTTTTTTTGTCACATATTGTATTTCACGACACTACTAAAATTGGGTCAAAAAAGTCAATTTTTTTGCATAAAAAAATACAATTTTTACAAAAAATTTGGAAAATTTAGCAAATTTTAAAGTTTCAGTTTCTCTACTTCTAGAATACACAGTAATACCCCCCCAAAAAGGGATGATTTTACATTTCCCATATGTCTCCTTTATTTTTGGAGCATTTGGGGAATGTAATTTTATTTTTTGGGATGTTACATAGCTTAGAAGTTTAGAAGCAAATTTTGAAATTTTTCCGAAATTTCCCAAATTCCACTTTTTATGGACCAGTCCAGGTCTGGAGTCACTTTGTGAGGCTCACATATAGAAACCACCCAAAAATGACCCCATTTTAGAAAGTACACCCCTCAAGGTATTCAAATCTGGGTTTACAAACGTTGTTAACCCTTTCGGTGTTCCACAACAGTTCATGGAAGATGGAGAAACAATTTTGAAATTTGGAATTTTTGGAAAAATTTCCATTATAATCCATTTTTTCCAGTCATAAAGTGAGGGTTACCTGCCAAACAAAACTCAATATGGGTTGCCCTGATTCTCTAGTTTACAGAAACACCCTATGTGTGGTCCTAAGCTACTGTTTGGCCAAACGGGAGGACATTGAAGGAGGGGAACGCCATATGGGTTTTGAATGGCAGATTTTGCGGGACTGTTTTTTTTTACACCATGTCCTATTGCAAGCCCCCCTGATGCACCCTAGCATAGAAATTCCAAAAAAGTGACTCCATCTAAGAAAGTACACCCCTCAAGGTATTCAAAGCTGGGTTTACAAACGTTGTTAACCCTTTAGGTGTTCCACAACAGTTTGTGGAAGATGGATAAACAATTTTGAAATTTGGAATTTTTGGAAAAATTTCCATTATAATCCATTTTTTCCAGTCATAAAGTGAGGGTTACCTGCCAAACAAAACTCAATATGGGTTGCCCTGATTCTCTAGTTTACAGAAACACCCCATGTGTGGTCCTAAACTACTGTTTGGCCAAACGGGAGGACATTGAAGGAGGGGAACGCCATATGGGTTTTGAATGGCAGATTTTGCTGGACTGGTTTATTTACACCATGTACCCTTTCAAGCCCCCTGCTGCACCCCTAGAGTAGAAACTCCATAAAAGTGACCCCATCTAGGAAACTACAGGATATGGTGGTTGTTGTTGTTTTGGGACTATTTTAGGGTAAATTTGTTTTTTGGTTGCTCTATATTATACTTTTTTGAGGCAATATAACAAAAAATTGAAATTCTAAAATTGTTAATACATTTGCCATTAATTTTTGTGGAACGCCTAAAGGGTTAACAAAGTTTGTAAAGTAATTTTTGAATACCTTGAGGGGTGTAGTTTTTTAGATGGGGTCACATTTTTGGAGTTTCTAGTCTAGGCTACATCAGGGGGACTTCTAATGGGCCATGGTGTAAATAAACCAGTCCATCAAAATCTGCCTTCCAGAAACCATATGGCGTTCCCTTCGTTCTGTGCCCTGCCTTGTGGCTATATAGCCATTTACGACCACATATGGGGTGTTTCTGCAAAGTACAGAATTGGGGCAATAAATAATATTTTTTTTTAATGTTAACCCTTGCTTTATTACTGGAAAATATGGATTAAAACGGAAATTTTGCCAAAAAATTGGTTTTTTTGCACAGTTTTTATTTTATTTTTTTAACACCGCTCCTGTAAGGGGTTGGGTCTAATGTTATTTTTATAGGGGAGATTATTACGGGCGCGGCAATACCTAATATGTCTACTTTCCTTTGAATTATTCAGATTTGACACTAGATTATCATTTTAGGAACAAAAAATAGATAATTTTACTATCTCCATAGCCTGGCTGATGCATTTTTTTTTGGGGGGTGGTTACTATATAATGTAGGGGCTTATTTTTTGCAGGATGAGTTGGCGGTTTTATTGGCACTATTTGGGGGTGCATACGATTTTTTGATCGCTCGCTATTACACTTTTTGTAGTGTTAGGAGGCATAAATGGCTTTTTTTTAACACTGTTTTTATTTTTTATTTTTAACGCCGTTCATCCGAGGGGTTGGTTCTAATGTTATTTTATAGGGCAGATTATTACGGACGCGCCGATACCGAATATGTCTACATTTTTGATTTATTTAGATTTGACACTAGATTATCATTTTAGGAAAAAAAAAAAAGATCTAAATAGCCTGGTAGCTGCATTTTTTTTTGGGGGGGGGGGGGAGAGATATATAATGTAGGGGCTCATTTTTTGCAGGATGAGATGGTGGTTTTATTGGCACTATTTGGGGGTGCATACAACTTTTTGATCGCTCGCTATTACAATTTTTGTAGTGTTAGGTAATAATACAAATGTCTTTTTGGACATAGTTTTTATTTATTTTTTTTAAGAAGTTTTTCAAAGGGGTTAGGTCAAATTTTATTTTTATAGAGCAGATTTTTACGGACGCGGCGATGCCCAATATGTATGGCTCTCAGACTTAGGCGACACTAAAACAGGCATCCTCAAAAAGCGGCCCTCAGATGTTGTAAAACTACAATTCCCACTATGCCCTGCTGATACCTGTAGCTGGGCATGCTGGGAGTTGTAGTTTTACAACATCTGGAAGGCCGCATTTTGAGGATGCCTGCACTAAAACTAATATTTTTGGGGAAAAAAATGTTTATGTGCCTCCAAAGTCTTAGAGCCATACTTTTTATGTTTTCTAGGGGACTGTCGGGAATTATAAAAATTTAGAACTCCATGGAAGTGTGATACTCCCTGAAGCAATTGATGACGCAGAGGCCCGGATGATCGGGGCAAGTGTCACATTGAGTGGTGGTGTCCTTCCGAATCCCCCTCTTGTGACACACTCTGCATCTTTTTGGGTTCGTCCCTTTTTCCAGTATGGGGACCACACCTGGAAAATGTTGGCCAGGGACGACCTGGGCGCCTCCAATTCCCGAGGTACTCCGACCTGCTCTTTCCCAGTCAGAAAAGATCATGTCCTTGAGGACTGCCTCATAGAACTGGAGGAACGTCTCTGTGCTGCCAGCGCTCCGGCATAGTACAAAAGCGTTGTACATGGCAACCTGCACCATGTTGACCGCAACCTTTTTGTACCATGCCCGGGTTTTCCGCATGGCATTATATGGTTGGAGAACTTGATCAGACAGATCAACTCCACCCATATACCGATTGTAGTCGACGATACAATCGGGTTTGAGGACCGTTGCCGAGGATCCTCGCACAGAGACTGGGGTGGTGCCATTACCATGGATTGTGGTCAGCATAAGGACATCCCTCTTGTCCTTATACCTGACCAACAGCAGGTTTCCACAAGTAAGGGCACGGGTCTCACCCCTGGGGATTGGTACCTGGAGGGGGTGGGCAGGGAGGCCACGCTGATTTTTCCGCACGGTCCCACAAGCGAACGTGGATCTGGCGTAGAGGGCCTGGTACAAGGGTATACTGGTATAAAAGTTATCCACGTACAGGTGGTAACCCTTATCCAGTGGTGGGTACATGAGGTCCCACACGAGTTTCCCGCTAACACCCAGAGTGAGGGGACATTCTGGGGGTTCAAGACGGGAATCTCATCCCTTGTACACACGAAATTTGTAAGTGTACCCTGAGGCACTCTCACAAATTTTGTACATTTTGACGCCATACCTTGCCCGCTTAGTGGGAATGTATTGGCGGAAACTGAGTCTCCCCTTGAAAGCAACGAGAGACTCATCAACCGCGACCTCCCTTCCAGGTACGTAGGCCTGCGCGAATGCGGCCCCAAAGTGATCGATGATCGGCCGTATCTTGTACAGCCGGTCATAGGGGGGGACATGCTGCATTATCTGCATAATGCAGGCATTTCTGGATGGCCTCAAACCTTGAGCGCGTCATGGCCATACTGTACAGTGGGGTCTGGTAGAGGATGTCCCCACTCCAGTATTGCCTGATGCTTGGTTTTTGCACTAGGCCCATGTGCAGCACGAGGCCCCAAAACGTCCTCATCTCGGCTGCACTGACTGGCGTCCAGCCACCGGGTCTAGCCAAAAAGGAACCTGGGTGCTGAGCGACGAACTGTTGGGCGTACAGATCGTCTGCTCCACCATCAGATTCACCAGCGGGTCACTGCGGGTGGGTCAGCACCCCTGGGTTGGTTTAGGGTCTGTGGACCCCAACCACCACAGGCACTGAAAAAAAAAGTTGTTTTTTTTCCCCCTAATCTAATACTATCCCTTCCTAGCCCTGCCTAAAAAGACCTTTCCCTCACTGACCCTAACCTCCCTGGAGGGTGCAGGAGGGTTCTGGATGGAGCAGGGGGGGTTCGCAGGAGCACAGATGGCGCAGAGCTGGAGCGGTGCGGGCACGTCGGCGGCAGCAGCAGAAAGAGGAGGGGAGAGAGGAGCACTGGGTGTTTGAATCACCCCCCTCTCTCCCCGGACCAATCACCGGCCACTACCGCCACCAACGCCCACAATTCAAGAACGGTGATTGGTGGTGTGATATCACACCACCGATCACCGTTCTTTTCCGGTTCATCGGGTCACCGGAGACCCGAATGGACCGGAAACGCAGAAAACCGCAGGTCTGAATTGACCTGCGGTTTTCTGCGATCGCCGATACGGGGGGGGGGTCACATGACCCCCCTCGGCGTTGTGACGGGATGCCCGCTGAATGATTTCAGCGAGCATCCCGTTTTTTATTAACCCCTTCACCGCCGCAATCGCCGTTAATTCACATGACCTACCGGTACGTCATGTGTCCTTAAGGACTCGGGAAACATGCCGTACCGGTACGTCATGTGTCCTAAAGGGGTTAATGACCAGGCCACTTTTTACAATTCTGCACTACACTACTTTCACCATTTGTGGCTCCGTCATGCAACTTACCACCCAAATGAATTTTACCTCCTTTTCTTCTCACTAATAGAGCTTTCATTTGGTGGTATTTCATTGCTGCTGACATTTTTACTTTTTTTGCTATTAATCAAAAATGACCGAAATTTTTGCAAAAAATTGACATTTTTCACTTTCTGTTGTAAATTCTTTTAAAAAAAATCTACATTTCTATATAAATTTTTCTCTAAGTTTATTGTTCTACATGTCTGATAAAAAAAAAATCCAATAAGTGTATATTTATTGGTTTGGGTAAAAGTTATAGCGTTTACAACTATGGTGCAAAAAAGTGAATTTCCGCATTTTGAAGCAGCTCTGACTTTCTGAGCACCTGTCATGTTTCTTCAGGTGCTAGAATGCCAGGATAGTATAAATACCCCCCAAATGACAACATTTTAGAAAGAAGACACCCCAAAGTATTCACGGAGGGGGATGGTGAGTTCATGTATCATTTCATTTTTTTTTCACAAGTTAGCGGAAAATGACACTTTCTGAGGAAAAAAAATAATAAAGTTTCCATTTCTGCTAACTTCTGGCAAAAAAAAAAAATCTCCCACGGACTCACTATGACCCTCAGTGAATACCTTGGGGTGTCTACTTTCCAAAATGGGGTCATTTGTGGGGTGTTTGTACTGTTCTGGCATTTTGGGTGGGGCTAAATTGTGAGCAGCCCTGTAAAACCTAAAGGTACTTGTTGGAATTTTGGCCCCTTTGCGCACCCAGGCTGCAAAAAAGTGTCATTCATGTGATATCGCCGTACTCAGGAGAAGTAGGGCAATGTGTTTTGGGGTGTATTTTTACATATACCCATGTTGGGTGAGAGAAATATCTCTGTAAACTGCCAACTTTGTATAAAAATTTTTTAAAAAGTTGACGCTTACAGCGATATTTCTCACACAAAGTATGGGTATATATAAAAATACACCCCAAATCTCATTGCCCTACTTCTCCTGGGTACGGCGATACCACATGTGTGACACTTTTTTGCAGCCAAGATGCGCAAAGGGGCCCAAATTCCAATGAGTACCTTTAGGATTTCACAGGGCATTTGGATTCTCACGCTTTAGGACCCCTAAAATGCCAGGGCAGTATAAATACCCCACAAGTGACCCTATTTTGGAAAGAAGACACCCCAAGGTATTCCATGAGGGGCATGGCGAGTTCACAGAAAAAAAAAATTTTGGCACAGGTTTTCAGAAATTGATTTTTTTTTTTTTTACAAAGTCTCATATTCCACTAACTTGTGAGAAAAAATAAAATTTTACATGAACTCACCATACACCTCACGGAATACCTTGGGGGGTCTTCTTTCTAAAATGGGGTCACATGTGGGGTATTTCTCCGCAATCATTACACGTATGGCCAGCATTAGGAGTTTCTGCGATTCTCCTTCTATTGAGCATACGGGTAATGAGATTTTTTTTTTTCCGTTCAGCCTCTGGGCTGAAAAAAAAAATGAACGGCACAGATTTCTTCATTCGCATCGATCATCGTGAATGAAAAAATCTCTGCCAAAATCAGTGACTGCGGTGCTGTGGGCCGGGCGCTAACTACCTAACAAGTAGCTAACTAACTGGCAGTGATAAGGGACCCTTATGCCCCATTCACACGTCCGAAATTCTGTTTGCGGAACGGAATTGCAGACCCATTCATTTCTATGGGGACAGACTTTGTCCCGCTCGGATCCGGAATTGCGGATCCGCACTTCCAGGTCTGCACTTCCGTTCCGCAAAAATATACAACATGTCCTATTCTTGTCCGCAATTGCATTTTCTATATAGTTCTGGCAATGTGCGGATCTGCAAAATGCGGAAAGCACATTGCCGGTGTCCGTGTTTTGCGGATTCGCAAAACACATATGGACATGTGAATGGAGTCTTACAGGGGGGTGATCAGTGACAGGGGGGTGATCAGGGAGTCTAAATAGGGTGATCAGGGGTTAACAAGGGGTTAATAAGTGACGGGGGTAGTGTGGTGCTTGGTGCTACTTCACAGTTACCTGGTCCTCTGGTGGTCGATCCCAGCAAATGGGACCACCAGAGGACCAGGTAGCAGGTATATCAGACGCTGTTAACAAAACAGCGTCTGATATACATGTTTGATGCGATTTATTTTAGATCTACAGCCTGCCAGCGATTGATCATCGCTGGCAGGCTGCAGTATAACTTCCGAGACGCGCGCGTTCACAGCAAATGTTGCCTCTCGCGAGATGACGCGCCGCCGTGTCAAGGAGGAACAAGCCTGCCGCCTGGACGCAGCCCTACGTTAGGCGGTTGGTAGGCGGTTAAAGTACAGGGGGAGGAGCCAAAGACAGAAAGTGCAATCATCCCGGTCGGGTGAGGCACACACTGCATGCATCATCTCAGCGTTCTAATGCACCTGTTCAGAGGAGTGCCATTCGGGTAGCGTGCAAGAAGCTGAGTACGCCATGCGTCAGAGATAATAATCAGCACATGAGCCTTCCTCAGCTACTGCTCTATTCGCCATCTTTAGTATTGAAAGTACTACGCGCATGCCCAGTGTGATCCAGGCGCATACGCGCCATTTTAACTGTTGGTAAGCTGCCCAGTCTCTGTATATCAAAGTTACTGCTACCATAAACCAGCCTTATTATCGAGTGTATTACCGCTGATGGGCAGGGACAATCCCCATCACAGAGTTTTTACCCTACCACTCAGGGTAAAGTCCCGAGGGCCGCCATATAAGCGTTGAATATAACCTTGGGGATATTATATGATGTGTGGTTTGCCTCCTCTGACCCGTTACTTGCAGCTCTGTTTCCAGTGTGTAGACATGGAGAATTACAATACCTTACATTTTCTATTTGATTGATTATTTTTTCTCTTTTTTCTCAGATCATTCGCACAACATCTGCACATTATCAGGATAGAAGGGATGGAGAACAGGATCAAGTTGGATGCAGCACACCAGTCGGGAACCAAGGCACCTCTAGTATAATGTTTTTTGTGGTGCTTTTTTATTGTACACATTGCCCCACTCCAGGGGTGCCAGAAGGTATATGTTAGATTATCCTTTAGAGTTCATCCTTAGGTATTACACATCCATCTGCCCTTTGTCTGCTCACAGGCTGGAGGAGATCCCTCTGAGTGGAATCATATTCGCACGACCCTCAGGATGGCCCCCCTGCGTAGCCATGTGATTTATGGCGGCCCTCGGGACTTTACCCTGAGTGGTAGGGTAACAACCCTGTGATGGGGATTGTCCCTGCCTATCGGCAGTAATACTCGGTTAAAATGGCGCGTATGCGCCTGGATCACACTGGGCATGCAGTAGTACTTTCATTACTAAAGATGGCGAATAGAGCGGTAGCTGAGGAATGCGCATGCGCTGGTTATTATCTCTGACGCATGGCGTACTCCGCTTCTTGCACGCTACCCGAATGGCACTCCTCTGAGCAGGCGCATTAGGAAGTACACAACGCCGAGATGATGCATGTATCGTGTGCCTCACCCGATCGATATGATTGCACTTTGTCTTTGGCTCCTCCCCCTGTACTTTAAGTTATTTTTTATCACCTGACATGGCCATCACTGGATAGACATGTAATCACTTTGAACCACAAGGTTTTCAACACAAGAATAGTATAACATGTATCGTAATTGATATATATGACCATGTCTTGATTATGGCTTTTTATTTTTGTACACATTTCATGCACTTTGTTTGCTACTATATTGTATGTTGTTTTGGTTAACACCCATTGATCTGATTGGGTCATATTATTTTGATGTGGATTGCTTCACCTATATATACCTACCACTTGTATATGTTCTTTGCTTGAAAAAGGCTCTAGCACTGAGCCGAAACATGTTGCACCGTAGGGGTGAATAAAGGAGTTTTTCTTCACTTTTTACTTGAGCGCTGTTCATTTTCTGGACTATATATATATACACACTGTATGTCTGTTATGTCCCTCTATTACATGTAATCAGTCCCAGCAGTCTCATACACAGGGAGGTCTGGGGATAGACACTGCTCAGCCCTATGTGCTCTCTGTCTCTTTACTACATGTAATCAGTCCCAGCAGTCTCATATATATGTCTGTTCTGTCTCTTTACTACATGAATCAGTCACAGCAGTCTCATACACAGGGAGGTCTGGGGATAGACACTGCTCAGCCCTATGTGCTCTCTGTCTCTTTACTACATGTAATCAGTCTCAGCAGTCTCGTACACAGGGAGGTCTGGGGATAGACACTGCTCAGCCCTATGTGCTCTGTCTCTTTACTACATGTAATCAGTCCCAGCAGTCTCATACACAGGGAGGTCTGGGGATAGACACTGCTCAGCCCTATGTGCTCTCTGTCTCTTTACTACATGTAATCAGTCCCAGCAGTCTCATACACAGGGAGGTCTGGGGATAGACACTGCTCAGCCCTATGTGCTCTCTGTCTCTTTACTACATGTAATCAGTCCCAGCAGTCTCATACACAGGGAGGTCTGGGGATAGACACTGCTCAGCCCTATGTGCTCTCTGTCTCTTTACTATATGTAATCAGTCCCAGCAGTCTCATACACAGGGAGATCTGGGGATAGACACTGCTCAGCCCTATGTGCTCTGTCTCTTTACTACATGTAATCAGTCCCAGCAGTCTCATACACAGGGAGGTCTGGGGATAGACACTGCTCAGCCGTATGTGCTCTCTGTCTCCTGCCCCTGAATGAGCTCATTAGTCTTTCAGCTGATATCTCTGCCTCTCATTTACCACACGTCCTGACACTATTATATATCACCAGGTCCTGAGCCCCACACAACACACTCACACCCCCCAAGTCTATGGCAAGTTAATGCAGGTTTTTTTTTTTAACATATAATCACTCATTTTTCCCTGCTACACAACAGCATAACCTCCATCACTAACACATGGCTACAGCCACCTCCCCAGAAGCCAGGCTTCTTAACACGTCAGCTCCTCCCTGTGGGTGTCACCCAATTGTGAGGAGCCAGTTAGGAAGGTAGATGAATCTCAGGACACACCCCCTGACCAGGCTCCATCTCCACTCATCATATTCAGGCCTCATGCACACAACCGTTTTTTTTATGCTGTCCGCAAAAAGGGGTTCCGTTGTTCAGTGATCCGTGTCCGTTTTTGCCTTCCGTTGTGTTTCCGTGTGTCTTTCGTTTTTTTTAGCAGACATGACCCAAAAGATTTTACCAAAAGACAGGCTGACAATTTTTTTGCCAAGTGCCTGCGGAACGCGGATGACACACGGATGGCCATCCGCATTTTTTCACGGTCCCATTGACTTGAATGGGTCCGTGAACCATTTTTCACGGACAAGAATAGGATAGGTTATATTTTTTTGACGGACTGGAATCACGGACCACGGACGCGGAGGACAAACGGTGCATTTTCTGAGTTTTCCTTGGACCCATTGAAAACCAATGGGTCCGCAGAAAATCACGAAAAACGGAGCAAAGGACACGGAATCAAACAACGGTCGTGTGCATGAGGCTTAACCCATGGAGAGACGCTCTAGGCATCACTGCTTACAGGAAAATGATGGTGCTTCACACACTGCGTTGCTAGGGTCTGAAAACATCCGGGGCACAAGCTCACTGTGTTGAAATTTGCATAATAAGAATTAACATCAGCCCACAGTGCCTCTCTTCAGCCCCATATGCCTGTTCATCAGCCCCCATATGCCTCTCTTCAGCCCCATATGCCTCTCATCAGCCCCCATATGCCTCTCTTCAGTCCCCAGTGCCTCCATCAGCCCCCATATGCCTCTCTTCAGCCCCCATATGCCTCTCTTCAGCCCCCATATGCCTCTCTTCAGCCCCCATATGCCTCTCTTCAGCCCCATATGCCTCTCATCAGTCCCCAGTATGCCTCTCATCAGCCCCCATATGCCTCTCTTCAGTCCCCAGTGCCTCCATTAGCCCTCATATGCCTCTCATCAGTCCCCAGTACCTCCATCAGCCCCCATATGCCTCTCTTCAGCCCCCAGTGCCTCCATTAGCCTCATAAGTAAAATAAAAAACAAGCACTTACCTTTCCTGCTCTTGATGCCGCCACTCCTCACCGCCTGCGCTCGGTCTTTCTCCTCTTCAGTCTGTGCTGTGAACTGGCGCGCACAGCACGACCTCACATGTGCGCAGCCTTTACAGCGGAGACCCGAGGACCAGGAAGCGGTAAGTATAGAGCTTTCACTGCTTCCCGCTCCTTATTGAATTTGTGGGCAGTGGCCAGAGGTGCTCAAGAGGCAGCTGACTTGGGCCCCCAGGAGCAACTGGGCCCATGGCAGCTGTC
Source organism: Bufotes viridis (assembly GCA_033119425.1). NCBI lineage: Eukaryota > Metazoa > Chordata > Amphibia > Anura > Bufonidae > Bufotes > Bufotes viridis. The sequence goes on from CM065592.1 coordinate 456,953,083, forward strand.
ACTTTTGCCCCACGTTAAAGATGGCCCTGGCGAGGTTCGGGCCCTGGCCCTGGATAAAAAGCCCTAGCGATGCCCCTGATGCACACTAATATATTTTCTTTCTTTGTCCGTTCCGTTTTTTTTTTGTGTGGGCCGTCTGCGGAACCATTCACTTCGATGGTTCTGCAAAATAAACAGAGGTTACTCCATGTGCATTCCGTTTCCGTATGTCCATTCTGAAAAAAATAGAATATTTCCGATCATTGTCCGCATTACGGACAAAGAGTGGACTGTTCTATTAGGAGCCAGCTGTTCTGTTCCACAAAATACGGAATGCACACGGACGTCATCTGTACTTTTTGCAGATCAGTTTTTTACGGACCGCAAAACACATACGGTCGTGTGCATGAGCCCTTAGGTTGCTTTCACACACGGCAGATTTTGTGGTTGACAATTCAGCGACTATAAATCAGTTCACCTCTCTGGGGCTTGCAGAAATCCATGTGCTTAGGGCCCCATTCAAATGGACAAAACTGATTTCAGTCATGCTGATTTCAAGTTTCTGCCACAAAATCTGCCGCGTGTGAAAGCAGCCTTACAATTAGTTCTGTTCATCTGAATGGGGATGTTTTGGCAGCGAGGCCATGGATGTCTGCAAGCTCCATTCAAATGGACTGATTTTCAGTCATACAAATTTCTGCAACAAAATCTGCAGAGTTTCATTTACAATGTAACCAGCTTTGTATGGTGGTCTTTGTTTCCCCTCTGCACTGCCACAGAATTCATTAACCCCTTCCCGACAAGCGCCAGTGCGCTGATTGGGCGGGTGCAGAAACTTCGCCCGCTCTGTTAGCAGCAGGGGTCCGGCTGTCCCGGACAGCTGAGCCCCTGCTGTATATGCCGGCATCAGTGAATACATAAATGCCGATGCATTAACCCCTTCTATGCCGCTGTCAGTGCTGACCACGGCATATACGGGGTTTGTGGAGGAAGGGGCACCCTCCCCGTCCCCATCGGGTCCCGGCGCTGCGATGTTGCGCATTTTGCGGAACGGAATTGCGGACCCAGTCATTTCTATGGGGACACACTATGTCCCGCCAGGATCCAGAATTGCGGATCCGCAAAAAAATAGAACATGTCCTATTCTTGTCCGCAATTAAGCATTTTCTATAAGAGTGCCGGCGATGTGCGGTCCGCATAATGCCGAATGCACATTGCCGGTGTCTGTGGTTTGCGGATCCGTAAAACACACATGGATGTGTGAATGGACCCTAAGATAATCGCCTAAAAAATGGAAAAAATATATGGCAACAAAAAAACAATTTTTTTTCTTTTAAAAAAATGCTTTAGCCTTTAGTGGCATGTAAGTGGAAAAACTAAAATATATTTGTAGTTCAGCGGTATAGTTATATGTTCTAAAGCCCTTTTGTAGTGTATTAATGGCAAAAGAAAAATATATTTGCCGTTTAGTGGTGTAGTTTATGTTTTAAAGCCTTTTGCGGCGTGTATTAGTGGCGAAAGAAAAATATATTTGCCGTTCAGCGGTGCAGTTACATGTTCTAAAGCCTTTTGTGGCGTGCATTAATGGCAAAAGAAAACTATATTTGCTGTTCAGCGGTGCAGTTAAAGGCTTTTGCGGTGTGTATAAGTGGAATAAGAAAAATATATTTGCCATTCAGTGGTGCAGTTATATGTTCTAAAGCCTTTTGCGGCGCGTATTAGTGGCAAAAGAAAAATATATTTGCTGTTCAGCAGTGCAGTTATATGTTCTATAGCCTTTTGCAGCGAGCATTATTGGGAAAAGAATTATATATTTGCCGTTCAGGGGTGCAGTTATATGTTTTAAAGCCTTTTGCGGCGTGTATTAGTGGCAAAAGAAAAATATATTTTCTCCTCAGCGGTGCAGTTATATGTTCTAAAGCCTTTTGTGGTGTGTATAATTGGAAAAATTTAAATATATTTGATGTTCAGTGGTGCAGTTATATGTTATAAAGCCCTTTTTGTCGTTTATTAGTGGCAAAAGTAAAATATATTTGCCGTTCAGCGGTGCATTTATGTGTTATAAAGCCATTTTTGTCATCTAATAGTGGCAAAATAAAGGTATATTTGTCATTCAGCGGTGCAGTTATATGTTCTAAAGCCCTTTTTGGCGTGTATTAGTGTAAAAAAAAAATATATATTTGCCATTGAGCGATGAAGTTCTATTTAACTACAGGGTGTATTAATAGGATAGATACGTAAGTTCTATTAGCCGTTCTATGGTGAATTGTGATAGTCATATTTATTTTCTTGGGGTGTATTAAAAGGAAAAAGAATATAGGAAGATTGATGGGTGATTGATGACTTTCTTTTGTATGAACCGAATTCCGTAGATTAGCCATTCATTGGTGAATTTTTTTTTGTGAAACAGCTTTTATGGGGAAAATAGATGGGTGATTGTTGACTTTCTTCTGTATGAATCTTAAAGGATTTCTTTCACCAGATTTAACCCTATTAAACTGGTTAACATTAGCGATGTGCTAATGTCAGCAGACCCTAACTCTCTTAATCTTATGCTTCTGGATGCCCCCATTACTGCACAATTTTAACTTTTATAATATGCTAATTAGCCTCTAGGAGCAGGGGGGGCTTTGCCCATCTCACGTCACGCCCTGCAGTCCTTGATTGACAGGGCAAGGCAGCGCTCGTCTCCTCCTTCCGGCCCTGTGTGATGGGACTGCTCATGATCGAGATTTATCCAGCATACAGGGCCAGCCGAAACAGACTAACACTGGCCCTGTCAATCAAGGATGGCAGGACGGGACAATGAGGTGGGTGAATGGAGCTTCTAGGAGCAGGAGCAATACCCTCCCTGCTCCTAGAGGCTAATTAGCATATTATAAAAATTTAAATTGTGCAGTAACGGGAAGAAGCATAAGATTAGGAAAGTTAGGGTCTGCTGACATTAGCACATCGCTAATGTCAGCCAGTTTAATAGGGTTAAATCTGGTGACAGAAACCCTTTAACACGTCGATTAGCCACTCATTGTTAAAATATTTTTGTGGAACAGCCTTTATGGGGAAAATAGATGGGTGATTGTTGACTTTCTTCTGTATGAGTCGAATTACGTTGATTAGCCATTCAGTGGTAAACATTTTTGTGATACAGCCTTTTTGGGGAAAATTGGTTGGTAGCTTTAACTATGGTCAAGGAAAATATATGTCCTTTACGGCCCACTGTGTAAATGTGGTTCCTGCCAAGCCACACCAGCAACTTTGCCAGGTGACTCTGCTTCCGCCTTCACGTTCTCACGCTGTTGGTCCAGCGACAATGTCCGCCTCTACTTCCTCATCCTCCACGGTGTCCTCAGCCTCCACTGCAGGGACAATTCACAGTGCTCCTCTATTATACCACATGTGCAGGGCACGCCAGTGTCACACTGTTCTACACCTCGTTTGCCTGGATGAACGGAGTCACACAGGGGAGAAACAGCTCCGTGTCCTTCATCAAGAAATCGAATTCTGGGGGGCTGAACTGGAGGAGGAGAAGGAGGAGGTGAACATTGGAGCATAAGCAATGTGTAGTGAAATGAGTGGTTTTTACAGACAGGTCACAGGAGAGGAGGAGCAGGAGCAGCCAAAGGAGCTACAGGGCGATGAGAAAGACGAGGTAGAGGATATAGACACACCGTGGCAGTATGCAGTGAAGATGGAGCCAGGGAGTCCTTCCAAGTCACTTGCACAAATAGCCCGATGCATCCTCACTTGCTTTCGTAGTGACAGCTGCCGCCACCTCCAGACTCTGTCATTGGGCTACTCTGTGGTCTCCTCATGCTGCTTTAACCTCACCACTATGTCATAGGGCCACTCTATGGACTTCTCATGCTGTCCCCACCCTCCCCACTTCATGCATGGGCCACTATTTTGCCTTTCGGCCTGGCTGACAACATAATTTATTTTACCCTTCTTCTGATCTGTCTGAAGGAAGGAAAACTGAGACACACAACGGATCCTGTCTGTGTAGCAGCTGTAAGGCCTGTATGGTCCCATCAGAATTGGCTTGTGATTTGGTAGCCAAAAGCAGGAATGGGTTGAAAATACAGAAGACATGCAAATATTCCATTCACGTGTCATCTCTGTTTTGGATCCACTCCTGTCTTTTTTTGACATTAGCAATACTGATGGATTACTGACCAAATGCTGACCGAGTGAAGGCGGATGCTCAACAAAGAGGTTCCTTTTTTTGGCCTTTATTGTTACTGCTGACACCCTCTCCACTCTGGTGGGGGAGGGGGGGCTATACTTGTATACGCGTTTAGTAGAACAGGTTCTGTAGACATCTATGTGGAATAGGCTGACGATGGTGTAAAAGGAGTGTGCTTATTCTTGGCGCTAACATCGACCTGAAAGGCTGAGTTCATACTTGAGTTATTTGGTCAGTTTTGGCCCTGTGACCACCCAAATAAGTTAAGTGTGCAGTGATTCTAAAAACGACACCTGTGAACTGCATGTCATACTGACTCACAGTATTATTTCACTACCACAGCAGACTCCCTATGCGTGTTACTGCAATGCACAGTGTTCTACACCACTATAAAGGCTCTCTGCAGCCAGGAAATACAATTTTTTTTAACGCGATTCGCCGCAAATAAATTCGGATAAAACCAAATTTTTTCAGATAATTCGGCGAACCGGCCTAATCGAATTTTTTTAAAAATTGCTGTTCTCTAACGACTGGCTCTAAGACAATATCACATGATCTACCCTGTCAGGTGAATGCTGTAACAAAGTAAAAATAAAAACTGTGCCAAAAGGTCATATGTACCCCCTCCCCCCCCAAATATTACCATTGAAAACGTCACATCATCCCGCATAAAAATGAACCACCATATAAGATAATTGCTGGAAAAATAAAAAAAAATGGCTCTCAGAAAATGGCAACACAAAAACATTTTTTTTTTCTTTTCAAAAATGCTTTTCCTGTGTAAAACTTAACAATTTTTTTTTAAATAGTCATAATAGGTATATATCACATGATATGCCCTGTCAGGTGAATGCTGTAAAAATAAATAAATAAAAACAGTGCCAGAAGAGTAATTTTTTTGCCACCTCACCTAACAAAATTTGTAATATCGGGTGATCAAAACACTTTGACCCCACAGACGTTTTATGAAATTTATAAACACTTGGCTGTGAAAATTAAAAAATTTCATTTCTTCCAATATAATGTTGCTTTAGACACAGATTTTTCATTTTCACAAGGGGTAACAGGAGAAAAAGTGCCCCAAAATTTGTTACCCATCTTTTTCCTGAATACTGCAACACCCCATATGTGGTGATAAACTGCTGTAGGGGCACAAAGTAGGACTCAGAAGGGAAGGATCGCCATATAGCTTTTGCAGCGCAGATTTTGATGGATTGGTTTACAGCTACCATGTTGGTATTGAGCAGTCTCTGGGGTACCAGTACAGCTATTTTCTGACAACCATAATTTTTTCTTTGTGTGAGGACTTATTTTTGTGGTATGAGTTGCCATCATCATTGGTTTTATTTTGGGGCACATACAACTTTTGGATCACTTTTTTATTTTTTTTTTATTTTGCTTTTTGGGGAGCAGGATAAAGAAATTCAACAATTATGTCGTTTTTTTGGTACACTGTGTTGGAAAAGTGACACATTTTCTTTATTCTGCTGGTCAGTACAACTACAGAGATACCAATTTTATATAGTTTGTTTTACGTTTTACTACTTTTACACAAAACATTTGTATTAAGAAAAATCATGTTTTTGCATCAACATTTTCTGAAAGCCATAATTTTTATAATTTTTTAAGCGGTTGTCATATATGGAGCTCATTTTTGGGGGATGATGTGATGTTTTCATTGGTACCATTTTGGGGTACAGAAGTCTCTCAGTACATCCCTTACTAAATTCCTTGAGGGGTGTAGTTTCCAAAATGGGGTCACTTTTTGGGGATTCCATTGTAGGGGTACCTCAGGGTCTCTTCAAATACAAAATGGTACCCATAAACCATTTCAACAAAATCTGCCCTCCAAAAACCACACCTTCAGTTCTGACCGATGCCATGTTCCCATAGAGCAGTTTATGACCACATATTAAGTGTTTTTGTAAACTGCAGAATCAGGGTAATAAATATTATGGTTAATTTTGCTATTAACCCTTGCTGTGTTGCAAGAAAAATGGATTAACATACAAAATATGCAAAAAAATAAATTAATCTAAATTTATAATTTTAACCTTCATTTTCCTTTAGTTCTTCTGGAACACCTAAAGGGCTAACAACGTTTCTAAAATCAGTTTTGATGGTGTCATTTATGGGTGGTTTCTAAAATTCTAAGCCCTCTAACGTCCTAAAATAATGAAAGGACATTTACAAAATGATGGCAACATAAAGTAGACATATGGTGAATGTTGATTGATAACTATTTTGTGAGGTATTACTATGTGTCTTAAAAGTAGAGACATTTTCAATTTTTTCCAAATTTTCTGTAAAGTTTGACTTTTTTAAAAAGATTAAGGAAAACATTTTTGACCCAAATTTACCGCTAACATGAAGTACAAAGTGTCACCAGAAAACAATCTGAGAATCGATTTGATATAAACCACTCCAAAGTGATTACCACATAAAATGACATGTCAGATTTGCAAAAATAGGCCTGGGCAGGAAGGTGAAAACAGGCCTTGGGTAAAAGGGGTTCATTAGGTGCACCTCCAGCAGTCTGTGTTCCTGGAGTAAAAACTACTCCAGCCCCTGACTAGAATAGTTTTTATTCCTGAAAATGGTAAATTTGCTGGAGCTGAATTACACTCACCACTCCCAAGTGGTGAGCAGGGTGCAAAAATGCCTGTGTGAAAAAATACAATCACATGGGCATTTAAAAAGTCGCAAACAGTGGTCTTGTGACCATTTTTATATTACAAACTGATGTAAAATTATTTGTAAATGACCCCAATTGTGGCTTACCACTGGTGTTTTCTTTATTGTATTTTTCCCCTGTAGACCGGGTGTTCTGTCCCTTTACAACATATACCTTAGGGTGGGTTCACACTAGCGTTATGCATTCCGTTATTGCTTTTCGTTATAACATGGTTATAACGGAAAATAACGGAATGCCCAGACAGAATGCAAAACGGAAGCCTTTAAAAGGCATTCCGTTTGCTTTCCATCATAATACAGGTCTATGGAAAAGCATAACGGATCCGTCTGGGTCCCGTTATGTAAGACGGAAAACAAAGTCCTGTCCACAGGACTTTGTTTTCCGTCTTGCATAACGGGAACCAGACGGATCCGTTATGCTTTCCCATAGACTTGTATTATGACATAATTGAAGTCTATGGGCAAAAGAACGGATCCGTCCTTCCGTCTTATGGATTCCGTTATGTTCTGTTATAACTACGATATAACGGAAGGCCATAACGGAATGCATAACGCTAGTGTGAACCCACCCTTATATCTTTATTAGGGTTGAGCGAACCCGAACTGTATAGTTCGGGTTCATACCAAGTTTTGGGGTGTTTGGGGCACGGATCCAGACCAGAATATTTTCAAAAAAGTTCGGGTTCGGGTCCGTTGTTCGGCGATCTCTTCCCGGTTTCTGAAGGGCTGCACAGCAGCCAATCAGCTAGCGTTTTACTTGTTGCCCTAAGAAGCCATCACAGCCATGCCTACTAATGGCATGGTTGTGATTGGCCAAGTGCAGCATGTGACCCAGCCTCTATTTAAGCTAAAGTCACGTAGCGCCGACCATCACTCTGCTCTGATTAGTGTAGGGATAGGATGCAGCTGCTGCGAGGACGAGATTAGGCAGGCAAGAGTCAGCAAAACCACTTAATGAAGTAATCGATCTACATCAGTGAATTATTCAACTTCTGTTAGTTCATTGCTCACTGGTTTTTAGGCTGCCCAGAGTGTTTTTCTGTCACTTTTTTCTAGGGTGATCTGCGGCCATTTTGTGATCTTTTGGTGCACCAGCACATGTTTTCAGCTGCCACCAAGTTCAACATACGTTTTTGAGTTCAATAGTAGGCTTTTTTTTTGCAATATCCTACATCAGGGGTTGTGCTTACTGTCACACCTTGAAAAAACAGGATAGAAATTGCTATATTTTATTGAGGGGTGAAATTCAGTTGCCAAAATACTAATCCCTTAAATCTGGTGTTGCAGCTGTGGCTGGCCAAGTGTAATACTGTCAGCCAAAGGATAGATTTTTTTTGGGGTGAAATTCAATTGCCCAAATAACAATCCCCTATATCTGGGGTTCCAGCTGTGGCTGGCCAAGTGTAATACTGTCAGCCAAAGAATAGATTTTTTCTGAGATGAAATTCAATTGCCAAAATGCCAATCCCTAAATCTGGTGTTCCAGCTGTGGCTGGCTAAGTTTAATACTGTACGTCAAAGGATAGATTTTTTCTGGGGTGAAATTCAATTGCCAAAATACCAATCCCCTAAATCTGGGGTTCCAGCTGTGGCTGGCCAAGTGTAATACTGTCCGTCAAAGGATAGATTTTTTTCTGTGGTTAAATAAAATCCCTGAAATAGAAATCCTAAACATCTGTGCTTTCCGCTGTTCCTCTTCAAGGGTAATTCTGTCCGCAATAGGGTATATTACATTCAGCGTGTCAGCGTCTAAATACAAGGCCTGAAAAATAAATCCTCTATATTTGCACACGCTACTGTGCATCTCCAAGTGTAATTCTGTCCGTAAAAGGATACCTTTTAGCCAGGGCCTAAATACTAGGCCTAAAATTTATATTCCCCTAAATCTGTGGTTTCTGCTGTGCCTGAATTAGCGTAATACGGTACCTAAATAAATGGCTAGATAGTGTTAGGTGCCAGTAAATAAAGGCCTTAATTTGAACTCTATACATTGGGCCAAATAAGTTTTTCCTTATTGTGGTGAACGGTAACAATGAGGAAAACATCTAGTAAGGGACGCGGACATGGTCGTGGTGGTGTTAGTGGACCCTCTGGTGCTGGGAGAGGATGTGGGCGTTCTGCCATAGCTACACATCCTAGTGAACCAACTACCTCAGGTCCCAGTAGCTGACAGAATCTATAGCGATGTGATGACGACAAGACCCGAGTGGTTTGCACGCTGTGCCATCAGAGCCTGAAGTGAGGCATTAACGTTCAGAACCTTAGCACAACCTGCATGACCAGGCATCTACATGCGAGACTCTGGCTGCAGCAGTCAGCCAAGTATCGGATAAAATCAAGTGTACACTGCGCAACGCCATCTGTGGCAAGGTCCACCTAACCACAGATACGTGGACCAGTAAGCACGGCCAGGGACGCTATATCTCCCTAACTGCACACTGGGTAATTGTAGTGGCGGCTGGGGCCGCACGTCCTTCCGCCGCCAAGGATCGCAGGGCATCATTCTTTGCCTCCTGTTGTCTCCTCCTCCTATTTGGCTTCCTTCTCCTCTTCTTTCACCTGCTCATATGGTCAGCCATAGACCTTCACCACCAACTTCAGCACAGCCCGGGGTAAACGTCAGCAGGCCGTTCTTAAACTCATGTGTTTGGGGGACAGGCCCCACACCGCGTAGGAGTTGTGGCGGGGTATAGAACAACAGACCGACGAGTGGTTGCTGCCGGTGAGCCTCAAGCCCGGCCTGGTGGTGTGCGACAATAGGCGAAATCTCGTCGCAGCTCTGGGACTAGCCGGTTTGACGCACATCCCTTGCCTGGCGCATGTGCTGAATTTGGTGGTGCAGAAATTCATTCACAACTACCCCGACATGTCAGAGCTGCTGCATAAAGTGCGGGCCGTCTGTGTGCGCTTCCAGCATTCTCATCCTGCCGCTGCTCGCCTTTCTGCGCTACAGCGTAACTTTGGCCTTCCCGCTCACCGCCTCATATGCGACGTGCACACCAGGTTGAACTCCACCTCGCACATGCTGGAGAGACTGTGCGAGCAGCAGCAGGCCATAGTGGAGTTTCAGCTGCAGCACGCACAGGTGCCCACCAATGACTGGGCCTCCATGCGAGACCTGTGTGCCCTGTTGTGCTGTTTCGAGTACTCCACCAACATGGCCAGTGGCGATGACGCCGTTATCAGCGTTACAATACCACTTCTATGTCTCCTTGAGAAAACACTTAGGGCGATGATTAGTGATGAGCAGCAGGTGGCATATTCGATTTCGACGAAATTTGCGAATATTCGATAGGATATTCGTTTCATACTCGTCAAAATCGAATATTCGTCATTATTCTAGTTATCGCGATTAATATGCGGTTTAACCCCTTAAGGACACAGGGTTTTTTCATTTTTGCGTTTTCGTTTTGCGCTCTATGCCTTCCAAGAGCCATAACTTTTTTATTTTTCCGTTCACATGGCCATATGAGGGCTTATTTTTTGCGGGACAAGTTGAACTTTCCAACGCCATCATTTAATAATGCATACGGTGTAGTGGGAAGCGGGAAAAAAATTCCAAATGGGGTGAAATTGCAAAAAAAAAGCAATTTCACCACAGTTTTACGGGTTTCAAAAATACGACGTTTGATTTGCGATAAAACTGACCATTTAGTTTTATTTTACAGGTCAGTACGAATCCGGCGATACCCAATATGTATAGCTTTTCTTGCGTTTTGATAGTGAAAAAAAATTCAAAAGTGGGAAAAAATTTTCCCACTTTTTTTTTTTGTCGCCATGTTTTGACCGCTATAACGTATTTGTAAATAAGTTTATGGCGTTTTATGGGGGCTTATTTTTTGCGGGGCGATCTTAACTATTAGTTGATACCATTATGGGGTGTGTAGGATTTTTTGATCGCTTTTTATTTAATTTTTTTTGAGGAAATGAAGCGTCCAAAAACGGCAAATCGGCCATTTGGGCGCTTTTTTCTGTTTTTCTGTTTACCGTATGGGAAATATATTTTTATATTTTTATACTATGGGCGTTTTCACACATTGCGACACCCATGATGTGTATTTTTTTATTTTTTTTTATTATTTTATTTTAATTTTGGGGAAAGGGGGGTGATTTAAATTTTTAGTTTTTTTTTATTTATTTATTTATTTATTTATTTTTACACTTTTAAATAGATCCCATAGGGACCTATATAAATCAGTTACCTGATTGCTTCTATCATAAACTCCAATACACTTGTATTGGAGTTTATGAGCATTTTACTACTTTCCTATGAAGCCCTATTGCTAACAAGGGCTCCATAGAAAATAGTAAGTGATAGCCTTAAGCTGAATGAAAGGCTTAAGGCTATCCCTTACAGCGCTCCGATTCTCCCGATCACCACTAGGGGGAGCCGGAGCGCTGCCGAAAGTTTTACTTTCGGTTTAGCTGCGCAGATGCCGTGATCAGGATTGATCATGGCATCTGCGGGGTTAAATGATCGCGGTCGGCAGCGCTGCCGACCGCGATCATCAGCTGCGGGGGTCAGCTACAGGAATCAGCCAGACCCCCGCAGCGATGGTGCCCGCAGCGGCCAGGAGCGGGCGCCATCTTCAGGGACTGGACACATGACGTACCCATACGTCATGTGTCCTTAAGGAGTTAAATAATCGCTTATTGCGATTTTAACTTAAAGCTACTTTTCTATTGCTTTGATATCTAGAATTATAGCGAAGATGACGAATATGACGAATGTATTCGTCATATTCCTCAAAACGAAGATAACAAAGTATTCTCCATCTTCGTTTTAGCTACCTATTCGTCAACTTCGCTAATTCTTGCAATCAAATAGGAAGGTTGACTATAAAGACATCTGTGTTTAATTCGCTATGCGATTATATTACTTTGCTTTTTTAAAATAAATAGAATAATTATAATTCTTGATAATTATTATAATTATTCTATTTATTAAAAAATAAAATAAAATATAATCGCATAGCGAATGAAACACAGCTGTCTCTATAGTCAGCCTTCCTATTTGATTGCTAGAATTAGCGAAGTTGACGAATAGGTAGCTAAAACGAAGATGGACAATACTTCGTTATCTTCGTTTTGAGGAATATGAAGAATACATTCGTCATATTTGCTAATTCGACGAAGCCAACCATACATGGGAACGTCTCCATACTAAAATGTACTGTCGGATTTGAGAATTACGTTGAAATCGCAATGCGATTAATATAACTTGAATTAATCGCATTGCGATTTCTACTTAGACCTGGTTTACTATGGTTGGCTTGGCTTGGTAGAATTAGCGAATATGACAAATGTATTCGTCATATTCCTCAAAACGAAGATAACAACGTATTCTCCATCTTCGTTTTAGCGGCCATAGTAAACCATGTCTGTTGAAATTGCAATGCGATTTATTCAAGTTATATTAATCGCATTGCGATTTCAACTTAGAGCTGGGTTTATAATGGGTCAGCTTGCTAGAATTAACGAAGTTAACGAATATGGAATATAGCAGTGCTAAGTTGAAATCGCAGTGCGATTAATATAACTTGGAGTAATCGCATTGCGATTTCTACTTAGCACTGCTGCTATATTTCATATTCGTTAATTCTAGTCTAATTTGTAAGATAGCAGTGCACTGCTAAGTTGTAATCGCAATGCGATTAATATAACTTGAACTAATCGCATTGCGATTTCAACGTAATTCTCAAATCCGACAGTACATTTTAGTATGGAGGCGTTCCCATGGTGATAGGGACGCTCCATGAGCACGGAAGTCGGCAGAAGCGGCAACGGGCACTGACTGGAGCAGCCAGGAAGCCAGGAATCCTCAGGACAGGTAGGAACTACTTTTGGGAAGTGGGAGAAAAAAAATATAACAAAAAACAAAACAAAATAAAACGAATATTCGAAATAGTGAATTTATAGCGCTATATTCGAAATATTCGTGAATTAGCGAAGTGCCGATATTCGCTAAAAAATTTGCTATTCGAATATTCGCGCTCAACACTAGCGATGATGGAAGAGGATGTGGCCCAGGAGGAGGAGGAAGAGGGGTCATTTCTAACACTTTCAGGCCAGTCTTTTAGAAATGGCTCAGAGGGAGGTCTTTTGCAACAGCAGAGGCCAGGTAAAAAATTTGGCCAGCCAGGGCCCACTACTTGAGGATGAGGAGGAGGTGGAAGAGGATGAGGATGAAGCATGTTCACAGCGGGGTGGCATCCAACGCAGCTCGGGCCCATCACTGGTGCGTGGCTGGGGGGAAACGGAGGACGATGACGATACGCCTCCCACAGCGGACAGCTTGTCCTTACCTCTGGGCAGCCTGGCACACATGAGCCACTACATGCTGCAGTGCCTGCTCAACGACAGCAGAGTTGACCACATTTTAACGTGTGCTGACTACTGGGTGGCCATCCTGCTGGATCCCCGGTACAAAGACAACGCGCCCACCTTAATTCCCGCACTGGAGCGTGATAGGAAAATGAGCGAGTACAAGCTCACGCTGGTAGACGCACTTCTGAGTGCATTCCCAACTGACACGGGGGGACAAGTGGAAGCACAAGGCAAAGGCAGAGGAGGAGCAAGAGGTCGCCAACTCAGCTGTGTCACGGCCAGCTCCTCTGAAGGCAGGGTTAGCATGGCCGAGATGTGGAAAAATTTTGTCACAGCGCCACAGCTAACTGCACCACTAGCTGATAGGGAACGTGTTAGCAGGAGGCAGCATTTCAACAACATGGTGGAACAGTACATGTGCACACGCCTCCACGTACTGACTGATGGTTCGGCCCCATTCAACTTTTCGGTCTCCAAATTGTCGACATGGCCAGAGGTGGGTAACATGATGCCTGTTTTGCTGCTTTGGGACCTCTCTCCTCTGTCCGGGTGCTGGGGCCTAAATAACTGAAAGTGGCCTGTTCCATTGGTGTGTAACATGATGCCTGTTTTCCTGCTATGGGACCTCTCTCCTCTGTCTGGGTGCTGGGGCTTAAATTACTGAAAGTGGCCTGTTCCAATGGTGGGTAACATGATGCCTCTTTTGCTGCTATGGGACCTTTCTCCTCTGTCTGGGTGCCAGGGGCCTACATTTCAGATAATCGCCTGTTGCTTTGGTGGGTGGCATTATCCTCTTTTTGATGTCGAATGACCTCTACTCTGTCTGGGTGTCGGGGCCTATATTTCGTTTACTTGCTTGCTGTCTTGGTGGGAGACATTTAACTCTTTTTACTGTCAAATGACTGCCCCATTGTGTGGGTGTCAGGGGCCTATATGTCGTTTAATCATTTGTTGCTTTGTTGGGTGACATTTTCCTCTTTACACTGTCAAATGACCTCTACATTGTCTGATTGTCAGGGGCTTATATTTCATTTCATTGCTTGGTGCATTGGTGGGCCTATATTTCGTTTTATCGCTTGCTGCATTGGTGGGAGATATTAGGGTGTGTATCTACCACATTTCTTTGTTTCTCAATAATTTAAGTCTGTTACCCCCTCTCCTCGGGGGAGGCACGTGATCTGCTGTGCGCCCGTACAGCAGGCTACAAGCACATATGAGGGGTTGCCATGATGGGGAGAAAATACGTAACACATACTGGTGTCCATTTACTCCTGTTACTCCTTTAGAAAGTAAAAATTCAGGGCATGGTAGTAATTCTTCAATTTCAAAGCCATATGCTTTTAATTCTTTTGACAAGCGTATCTGCCTTTTGTGAAATACCTGTTTGGTCAAAAGTGCCCTTTCCACCCCTTAAAATTTTCGTACAGGGAAATGCTTTCCAAAATGGGTCCATTTTTGTGGATTTTTAATTACCGGAGACATCAGAATTTTTTTTTACATGCGACATGGTACCTAAAATCCGTGTCTGCCAGTTGAGGCCTATATTTAACAGATTGTCCTCAAAGCCCTGCCATGTGTCCATAAAGGAAGGAAAATGGGAAACAAAATGTGGGGTGTATTTTGTCCTGTTACACTTTTTGAAAGTGAAAAATGCGGCCCTAAAACAACTTTTTCTTGAAAAAAATGTAATTTTTCATTTTCAAAGCCAAGTGTTTCCTAATTCTTTGAAACACCTTTAGGGTAAAAGTGCTCATTACACATCTTGAAGGATTCCTTGAGGGGTGTAGTCACAGGGGTGCATTTTCCAACATGTGTGATTTCTTGGGGTTTTTAATTTCTGGGGACCTAAAATCCATGTCTGCCAATTCAGGTCTGCAAAATCCATATTTTGCTATTTGCCTGCTGTGCACCCATACAGCAGACTACAAGCAAATAGGGGGTGTTGCCATGATGGGGAGAAAATGGGTAACACATACTGGGGTCCATTTACTCCTGTTACCCATTGTGAAGGTGAAAAATTGGGCTCTGTTAATAATTTTTCATTTTCACAACCGTGTGCTTTTAAATCGTTTGACAAGAGTTTCATCCTTTTGTGAAATACCTGTTTATTCAAATGTGCCCTTTTCACCCCTTAAAATGTTCATACAGGGGTACACTTTCAAAAATGGGGTCATTTCCCTGCTGAGCACCCAATACAGCAGGCTATAAGCACATATGGGGTGTTTCCATCATGGGGAGAATTGGGTAACAGGAATTATTTACATGCGACATGGCACCTAAAATCCATGTCTGACAATTCAGGACCTCAAAATCCATATTTTGCCGTTTGCCTGCTGTGCGATACAGCAGGCTACAAGCACATATTGGGTGTAGCCATGATGAGGAGAAAATGGGTAACACAAACTGGGGTCCTTTAACTCCTGGTAACTTTTGTGAAAGTGAAAAATTGGGGTCTGGTAGTATTTTTTCATTTTCACAGCCGAGTGCTTTTAAATCCTTTGACAAGTTTTTCTACCGTTTGTGAAATATGTGTTTGGTCAAAGGTGCAATTTCCACTCCTTACAATGTACATACAGGGTTGCATTTTCCAAAATGGGGTAATTTCTTTTTTTTTTTTTTTTACATGCAACATGGCACCTAAAATTCATGTCTGCCAATTCAGGCCTACAAAATCCATATTTTCCAGTTTGCCTACTGTATGCCCAAATGGGTAACACATACTGTGGTCCATGACTCCTGTTACCCCTTGTGAAAGTGAAAAATTTGGCTCTGATAGTAATAGATTTCATTTTCACAACCGTGTTCTTTTAAATCCTTTGACAAGTGATTCTGCCTTTAGTGATACATCTGTTTAGTCAAAGGTGCCCTTTCCACCCCTTAAAATGTTCGTAGAGGGGTGCACTTTCCAACATGGGGTTCTTTCTTGGAGATTTCTATTTCTGGGGATCTCACTTACATGCGACATTGCACTTAAAATCCATGTCTGTCAATTCATGCCCACAAAAATCCATATTTTGCAGTTTGCCTTTTGGGTTCCCATACAGCAGCCTACAAGCACATATCGGGTTTTGCCATCATGGGGAGAAAATGGGTAACACATACTGGGGTCCTTTAACTCCTGTTACCCTTTGTGAAAGTGAAAAATTGGGCTCTGATAGTAATTTTTAATTTTCAAAGCCGTGTGCTTTTAAATCCTTTGACAAGTGTTTTTGCTGTTTGTGAAATACTTGTTTAGTCAAAGGTGCCCTTTCCACCCCTTAAAATGTGCGTACAGGGGTGCACTTTCCAACATGAGGTTATTTCTTGGAGATTTCTATTTCTGGGGACCTCAGTAATTTTTTTTACATGCAACATGGCACCTAAAATCCATGTCTGCCAATTAAGCCCTGTAAAATCCATATTTTGCAGTTTACTGTTTGGGTGCTCATACAGCAGGCTACAAGCACATATCGGGTTTTGCCATCATGGTGAGAAAATGGGCAACACATACTGGGGTCCATTTACTCCTGTTACCCTTTGTGAAGGTGAAAAATTGGGCTCTGGTAATAATTTTTAATTTTCACAACCGTTTGCTCTTAAGGCTAATTTCACACTAGCAATTTTGCTGGATCCAGCAGGATTAAGCAAAAACGCTTCCGTTACTGATAATACAACCGTCTGCATCCGTTATGAACGGATCCGGTTGTATTATCTTTAACATTGCCAAGAAGGATCCATCATGAACTCCATTGAAAGTCAATGGAGGACAGATCCGTTTTGTATTGTGGTACAGGAACCCACCCTCCGAGCCACTTGTATATGACTGGCCTTATAAGGTAAGGTTAAGGCATGTATATAGTTTTGTTTGTTTATTTTGTTTATCTGAATTATAGTTATTTAAATATGTTTAAGTAAATTTGTAAATAGTTTGTGAATGGGCATTAATGTGTGGTTTAAGTGAAATGGGTCGGGTTAATTTTCTCTTTTTGAAATGTTCCTTGTATAGTTTTTGTTACGATTTATAATAAAAGGTCCTGATAACCGTGGAAATGTTACCCAACAATCTAATTAACACATTTAATAAAATTATTTGCCTATCACATCTGCGGCTCAGTACGCAGGGGTCCTTGAGCACCAATAAAAGTGAATTTGTCCCACCAGAATCTAAGAGCTGGATTAACTGAATTGATTTTCACTGTCAGGTGTTCAGGAATTTCTGCACCAACAAATTCAGCACATGTGCCAGGCAAGGTATGTGTGTCAAACCGGCTAGGCCCAGAGCTGCTACGAGATTTCGCCCAATATGGCACACCACCAGGCCAGGCTTGAGGCTCAGTGACACCAACCACTCATCGGTCTGTTGTTCCATGCCTGTCCACAGCTCCTGCGCGGCGTGGGGTTTGTCCCCCAAACAGATGAGTTTCAGAACAGAGGAGGAGGAAGTGGAGTAGGAGGAGGAGGCAACAGGAGGCAAATAGAAATGCCCTGTAATCCTCAGGGGCGGAAGGACATGTGCCAAACTGCTATCCACCTCTGGCCCAGCCACCACTACATTTACCCAGTGTGCTGTTAGGGGGATATAACTTCCCTGCCCGTTCTTACCGGTCCACGTATTGGTGGTTATGTGGACCTTACCACAGATAGTGTTGCGCAGTGCACACCTGATTTTGTCCACCACTTGGAGGTACAGGAAAAGGATGGCTCGCCTGGAAAAGTAGTGGCGGCTGGGAACCACGTACTGTGGGAGAGAATCCGCCATAATTTTTTTAAAAGTCTCCATCCATCTCCACCAGACAGAATGAAAGCATTTCAAAGGACCAGGAATTTTGAAATCCTGGCATTCAGGGCCAGGGATCGCAGCTGGGTAGGGGGGTACTTCCTCTTTCTATTTCTTTTTCTAAACTTGGAGATGGAAAGCTGAACGCTTCCATGGTATAGGAGCCTAAAAAACTGGCTCCGTCACCCATTGACTTTCAATGTATTTAGTGACGGATCCATTTTTTTCTGTTTCAATTTTTCACAGCCGCATCCTAATGGAACGGATGCATCCTGATGTGCAAAATCAAAACAGATCCGTTTAATTCCGCTATTTATTAATTCTGGTAGTGTTAAAGTAGCTTTCAGCTATAATTTTTTTGGTAATTAGCTGTCATTTGTTTTTGTAAATTTGGTTTATTTAATAAATAAAGGTGAAAAATATCGACTCAAATTTACCACTGTCATAAAGTACAATGTGTGACGAGAAAACAATCTCTGAATGGCTTAGTGTTTTAACCCCTTAAGGACCAAGTCATTTTTCACCATTCTGCCTAGGCCATTTTTAGCAAATCTGACGTGTTTACTTATGTGGTAATAACTTTAAAACGTTTTTACTTCTCCAGGCCATTCTGAGACTGTTTTTTTTTTTGTCAAATATTGTACTTTATAATATTGGTAAAATGGAGTCAAAAAATTTCATTTTTATTTATTAAAAAAAATACCAAATTTGCCAACTATTTAGAAAAATTTGCAAATTTAAATTTCTCTACTTTTATAATACATAGTAAAACTTCCAAAATATACTTCATGTTTGGATCATTTTGAAAATGACATTTTATTTTTTTGGGACCTTAGCAGGCTTAGAACTTTACAAGCAAATCTTAAAACATTTCCGAACCCCAATTTTGTCAGGACCAGGTCAGATATGAAGTCACTTTCTAAGGCTTACATATTAGAAACCACTCATAAATTACCCTATTTTAGAAACTACACCCCTCAATCTATTCCAAACGGCTTCTACAAACTTTGTTAACCCTTTAAATGCCACA
Organism: Bufotes viridis; assembly: GCA_033119425.1. NCBI lineage: Eukaryota > Metazoa > Chordata > Amphibia > Anura > Bufonidae > Bufotes > Bufotes viridis. The sequence goes on from CM065592.1 coordinate 456,972,052, forward strand.
GGAGAATTACATGAAAATGGGAATGAAATTTCAAAATGTCACTTTTTTAGTAGATTTTAATTTTTAATCTATATTTTTTGCAACACATCAAGGGTTAACAGCCAAACAAAACTCAAAATCTATTATCCTGGATCTGGAGTTTACAGAAACACACCATGTGTGCTCAAAAACAGATGTATGGGCACACAGCATGCTTCAGAGTGGAAGGAGCACCATATGGCTCTGAAGAGCGGATTTAGCTGAAATGGTAATATTGGAGCTATGTCGCATATGAAGACACCCTGAGGTGGCCCTACAGTGGGGACTCCCAAAAAGTGACCCCATTTTGGAAACTAAACCCATAAAGGAATATTTCAAGGTGTGAAGTGAGCACTTTGACCCATCAGGCGTTTCACAGAATTAGGAAACGCTTGGCTGTGAAAATGAAAAATTACAATTTTTTCCAGAAAAAGATAACTTACACCGATATTTTTCACTTTCACAAAAGATAACAGGACAAAATGCACCTCACATTTTGTTCCCTGTTTCCCCCAAATACGTCAACAGCCCATATGTGATGAAAAAATGATGTATGGGTGCATGGCAGGGTTCAAAAGGGAAGTAGCGCCATAGGGCTTTTGGAGGACAGATTTTGCAGGATTGGCTTTTGGTAGTTATGTCGCATATGAAGACACCCTGAGGTACGCCTAGAGTGGAAACCCACAAAAAGTTACCCCATTCTGGAAACTACACCCCTCACGGAATATTTCAAGATGTCAAGTGGGAACTTTGTCCTCAAAGGTGATTCATGGAATTGGCTGTGAAAATGAAAAATTACTAATTTTTCCAGAAAAATAGACTTTAGGCCCAAATTTTTCACTTTCACAAGGGGAAATTGGAAAAAATGCACCACCTAACTTATTGCCCATTTTCTCCTGATTACAGCAATACCCCATATGTGCTTGTAGACTGCTATAAGGGCGTACCACAGGGGTCAGAGGGAAAGGAGCATTAAATGGCTTCTGGAAGGCAGATTTCCCGGAATAATTGATAGGAGCCATCTTGCAATTGAACACACCGTGAGGTGGCCCTAGAGAGGAAACCCCAAAAATTCACACCATTCTGGAAACTACACCCCTCAAAGGATATTTCAAGGTGTGCAGTGAGCACTTTGACCCATCAAGCATTTCACAGAATTAGGAAATGCTTGGCTAAGAAAATAAAAAATTACAATTTTTTCCAGAAAATGTTGCTTTACACCCACATTTTTTACTTTCACAAGAGATAACAGGACAAAAGGCATCCCACATTTTGTTCCCCATTTCGCCCCGAATACGACAACACCCCATATGTGCTCAAACAATGATGTATGGGCGCATGGCAGGGCTCTAGAGTCAAACAGCTAAATATGGATTTTGCTGACCTGATTTGGCAGACATGGATTTTAGGTGCCATGTCGAATTAAATAAATTCATGAGGTCTCCAGAAATGAAAAACCCCAAAAAGTGACCCCACTTCGGAAGAGAAACCCCGTACAAACATTTTAAGTGGTGGAAAGGGTACTTTCAGGTGTCTCAACGAAGGCAGAAATATTTGAGAGAAGCATTTCAATGCAATTTGTAAAAATGAAAAATTACTAGCAGATCCCAATTTTTCACGTTTACAAGGGGTTAAAGTAGAAAATGCACCCCAGTATATATTCCCCATTTTCTCCGCATTTTAAGAACACCCTATTTGTGCTCGTAGCCTGCTGTATGGGCACACAGCAGGCCTCTAGATGCAAAGTGCAAAATATGTTTTTTGCAGGCCTGAATTGGCAGACATGGATTTTAGCTACCATTTTGCATTTAAAAAATTTCCTGAGGTCCCCAAAAATAAAAAACCCCAAGAAGTGACTCCATTTCTGAAAGAGCACCCCTGTACGAACATTTTAAGTGGAGGAAAGGGTACTTTTTAGCAAACAGGTGTCTCAAAAAAGGCAGAAATAAAGTACTTGAGAGAAGCATTTCAAAGCACACATTTGTAAAATTTAAAAATTACTAGCAGACCCCAATTTTTCACTTTCACAAGGGGTTAAAGGAGAAAATTCACCCCAGTATATGTTCCCCATTTTCTCGCCATTTTGGGAACACCCCATATGTGCTTGTAGGCTGTGTATGGACGCACAGCAGGCCTCTAGAGGCAAAAAGCAATATATGGTTTTTGCAGGTCTGAATTTGCAGACATGTATTTTAGCTGCCATTCCACATTTAAAAAATGTCCTGAGGTCCCCAGAAATAAAACAAACAAAGAAGAGACCCCATTTCAGAAAGAGCACTCCCATACAAACATTTTCAAAGCACACATTTGTAACATTGAAATATTACTAGCAGACCCCAATTTTTCCCTTTCACAAGTGGTTAAACGAGAAAATGCACCCCAGTATATGTTCTCCATTTTCTCACCATTTTGCGAACACCCCATATGATAGCCTGCTGTATGGGCGAACAGCAGGCCTCTAGAGGCAAAGTGCAAAATATGGTTTTTGCAGGCCTGAACTGGCAGACATGGATTTTAGCCGCAATGTCGCATTTAAAAAATGTCCTGAGATCCCCAGAAATGAAAAACCCCAAGCAGTGACCCCATTTCGGAAAGAACAACCCCGTACGAACATTTTAAGTGGTGGAAAGGGTACCTTTTAGCAAACAGGTGTCTCACAGAAGGCAGAAATCATTGAGAGAAGCATTTCAAAGCACACATTTGTAAAAATGAAAAATTACTAGCAGATCCCAATTTTTCACTTTCACAAGCGGTTAAAGGAAAAAATGCACCCCAGTATATGTTCCCCATTTTCTCCCCATTTTGCGAACACCCCATATGTGCTGATAGCCTGTTGTATGGGCGCACAGCAGGCCTCTAGAGTCAAAGTGCAAAGTATGTTTTTTGCAGGCCTGCATTGGCAGACATGGATTTTAGCTGCCATTTCGCATTTAAAAAATGTCCTGAGGTCCCTAGAAATGAAAAACCCCAAGAAGTGACCCTATTTTGGAAAGAGCACCCCCGTACAAACATTTTAAGTGGTGGAAAGGGTACTTTTTAGCAAACAGGTGTCTCACAGAAGGCAGAAATACTTGAGAGAAGCATTTCAAATTACACATTTGTAAAAATGAAATATTACTAGCAGACCCCAATTTTTCACTTTCACAAGAGGTTAAAGGAAAAAATGCACCCCAGTATATGTTCCCCATTTTCTCCCCATTTTGCAAACACCTCATAAGTGCTCGTAGCCTGTTGTATCGGCGCACAGCAGGCCTCTAGAGGCAAAGTGCAAAATATGGTTTTTGAGAGCCTGCATTGGCAGACATGGATTTTAGCTGCCATTTCGCATTTAAAAAATGTTCTGAGGTCCCTAGAAATGAAAAACCCCAAGAAGTGACCCCATTTTCGGAAAGAACACCCCCGTACAAACATTTTAAGTGGTGGAAAGGGTACTTTTTAGCAAACAGGTGTCTCACAGAAGGCAGAAATACTTGAGAGAAGCATTTCAAAGCACACATTTGTAAAAATGAAATATTACTAGCAGACCTCAATTTTTCACTTTTACAAGAGGTTAAAGGAAAGAATGCACCCTAGTATATGTTCCCCATTTTCTCCCCATTTTGCAAACACCTCATAAGTGCTTGTAGCCTGTTGTATCGGCGCACAGCAGGCCTCTAGAGGCAAAGTGCAAAATATAGTATATGCAGGCCTAAAAAAAATAAAAAAGTTTAGATTTTTTTTTTCTTTTCATCACCATATTCTGAGCCCCATAACCTTTTTATATTTACGTATGTCTAAGGGTGGGTTCACTCTAGCGTTATGGAGTCCGACTGAAGGACGGATCCGTTCTTTTGCCCTTAGACTTGTATTATGGCGGAATGCAAAACAGAAGCCTTTAAAAGGCATTCCGTTTGCTTTCCGTCCTAATAGAAGTCTATGGAAAAGCATAATGGATCGTCTGGGTCCAGTTATGCAAGACTGAAAACAAAGTCCACAGGACTTTGTTTTCCATCTTGCATATTGGGACCCAGACAGATCCGTTATGCTTTCCCATAGACTTGTATTATGACGGAAAACAAACGGAATGCCTTTTAAAGGCTTCCGTTTTGCATTCTGTCTGGGCATTCCGTTATTTTCCCTTATAACCATGTTATAACAGAAAGCAATAACGGAATCCCTAACGCTAGTGTGAACCCAACCTAAGGAGCTGTGTGAGGGCTCATTTTTGCAGGAAACCTGTTACTTTCATTGTGGGGTGTGCTTAATGACTTTTTATTCAATGTATTAGGGAGGTGAAGCAATGAAGAGACAGCGAATCAGCATAATAGATTTTTTAAAAATATTTTAACCCCTTAGTGACCAGCCTTTTTTGGGCCTTACTGACCAAGCGTTTTTCTTCCTTTTTAAATCGTCGCGTTCCAAGAGCTATAACTTTTTTATTTTTCCGTCAATATAGCTTTATGAGGGCTTGTTTATTGCGAGACAAGTTGTAGTTTTTAACCCTTTCATGACCAAGGGTCATTGATGCCCCCATGTCCACGTCTAATTTTGCAAATCTGACATGCGTCACTTTATGTAGTAATAACTTTGGACTACTTTTACTTATCCAAACTCATAAAATATTTATTACGTAACATTTCCCATATGTCTACTTTATGTTGGCATCATTTTATAAATGTCATTTTTTTTTTTTAGGACGTTAGAAGGCGTAGAATTTTAGAAGCAATTCTTTAAACTTTTAATAAAATTTCCAAAACCCACTTTTTAAGGACCATTTCAGGTCTGAAGTCACTTTGTGAAGCTTACATAGTAGAAACCCCCATAAATTACCCCATGGCAGAAACTACACCTCTCAAGTTACTCAAAACTGATTTTACAAACTTTGTTTACTCTTTAGGTGTTCCACAAGAATTAAAGGAAAATGGAGATGAAATTTCTAACTTTTTTGGCAGATTCTCCATTTTAATCCTTTTTTATTAATAACACCGAGGGTTAACAGAAGAAGAAAACTCAATATTTATTACTCTGATTCTGCGGTTTACAGAAACACCCCACATATGGTCATAAACTGCTGTATGGACACAGGGCAGGGCACAGAAGAAAAGGAGCGACGTATGGTTTTTCGATTTTTCTGGACTGGTTTTTAGATGTCATGTCCCATTTAAAGCCCCACTGATGCACCCCTACAGTAAACTCCCAAAAAGTGGAAACTAGGGGATAAGGTGGCAGTTTTATTGGTACTATTTTGGGGTACATATGATTTTTAATTGCTCTATATTACGCTTTTTGTGATGCAAGGTAACCAAAAAATGGCTGTTTTGGCACAGTTTTTATTTTTTACAACATTCATCTGACGGGGTAGATCATGTGCTATTTTTATAGAGCAGGTTGTTACGGACGCAATGATATTAAATATGTCTACTTTCTTTCTTTCAGTTTCACATACAGCATTAAAAAAATAATGTTTTTGTGTCTCTTATTGCTGTACGCCATATTTTTTTATATTTTTCTGCCGATCGTCTTGTGCAAGGGCTCATTTTTTGCAGGAAGAGTTGACATTTATATTGGTACCATTTATGTTTTTTTTAGTTATTTCACTTTAATACAATAATAGCAGTTTGAAGCAAAAAAAATCATATTTTAGTGTCTCCATTGTCTGAGAGTTATAGTTGTTGTTATTTTTTGACCGATTGTCTTAGGAAGGATCTCATTTTTTGCGGGATGAGGTGACTGTTTTATTGGTACTATTTTGGGGGGCATACACTTTTTTAATCACTTGTTGTTGCGATTTTTTTGATGTAAGGTGACAAAAAAAATGGCTTCTTTTGAAACTTTTTTTTACGGTGTTCATCTGACTGGTTAGGTCATGTGATATTTTTATAGAGCTGGTTGATACGGATGTGGTGATACCTAATATGTTCACCTTTTTTAAAATTTATTTAACTTTAACACAATAATAGCATATTTGAAACAATAAAATGATGTTTTAGTGTCTCCACATTCTAAGAGCTATGTTTTTTTTTTTTTTTTTAAGCGATTTTCTTATGTAGGGGCTCATTTTATGCGGGATGAGGTGACGGTTTTATTGGTAACATTTTGTGGGACATACGCCTTTTTGATCGCTTGGTGTTACACTTTTTGTGATGTCAGGTGACAAAAATGTTTTTTTTTTTTACACAGTTTTTATTTTATTTTTTATGGTGTTTATCGGACAGGGTAGATCATGTGATAAATTTATAGAGTCAGTCCTTACGGACATGGTGATACCTAATATGTGTAGTTTTTTCATTTCATTTTTTTATGACATAAATCAACTGATATGAGTAAAAAAAAATGTTATTTTATTTTTATTTAAATTTTTATATTTATTTTATTTATTTATCAAGACCCATCTGGATCTTAAAGATCAAGTGGGCCTGATCACTATACAGTGCATTGCAATAGTCATCTAATAGTCATCTGCCAATGGGTGACAGAGGGATTCCCTCTGTCACCGCTTTACTTGCCCGTGGCATGTAAAGGGTTAAACAGCCCAGATCGGCACTCCTGCCGGTCCAGGCTGTAAGAGCCGGATCCTAGCTCCCCGCTGCACGGGGGACCTGTGCAGCGCTTAGACTAGGCCGCCATAAAAAAGGCCTCTTAGTGACCACCGTAAAAACACGTATCGGTGGTCACTAAGGGGTAAATAATTTGGCGATTTTGGGAGGTGGTCTATGATGTTCATTTTTTAATTCATTTTTATTATTAGGAAATGGAGTTAATTGAATTTTTATAAATTTTTTATATTTATAAAAAACATTTTTCCTTTTTATTAACACTTTTTAAAAGTTACTCTAGGGAACTTTATCAAGCGATGATAAGGTCGCTTCTCGCACAGACTTCAGTGTATTAGCATTATAGTCTATGTGAAATTTGCTTGTACATAGCCTGCACATAGCTATGGCTGCCTTGGATCACTCAAACCCTGGGTTCACACCTGAGCGTTTTACAGCGCGTTCAAACGCGCTGTAAAACGCTCAACACATGAAAACCAATGCTTTCCTATGGCCCTGGTTCTCACTTGAGCGTTTTACAGCGCGTTTGAACGCGCTGTAAAACGCCCGACGCATAAACAAGTACTTGAGATTTTTTTGGGGCGTTTGTCAAGCGTTTTGTGATTGACACCACAGTAGTCAATCACAAGAACGCGCGTTTCCTATTTGCAAAAACGCGCTGAAATACGCGCGACTAAAACGCGCGTTTCAAGAACGCTCAGGTCTGAACCCAGGGAAAGGGACCAAGGCTCCCTGATCACAGCATGGGGAGAGCTGTTCCATACCCAGAAGTACAGCGCTCATGGGGTTAAATGTCTGTGATCGGTATTATCACTGATTTCAGACATTAGTCTCCTCTATGAAACAGCAGAAATGCTGCGCCCGTTTTGCCAATCTGCAAAATAGGGCAAAAGCTAGGACATGTCCTATCTTTTGCAGTGTGGAAGCATGGACCCTAAAGTCCATGGAAGCGCTTATGTGGGCTTCTGACCCGTTTCTCCGCCCCGCAAAAGATAGGCCATGCCATATCTTTCGCTGTATCTTGTGGATCACTGAACCATTCAAGTCAATGAATCAGTGGCACGAAGCGCACATGGGTAGTGTCCATATATTGCGGACTGGGAGTTTGTGGTCTACAATATGGGCACAAAGCCCTTAACGTCCGTGTGTATGAGCCCTAATAGTGTGGACATCTGCTCTATATGTATGACTGATGTCCTCAAACGGTAATATTCTCCAAAGACTTCCATGAAACACACAGAGGTACTGTTTTTTTGCATAAAAAATGCACCCTTAGGCTTCTGTGCATTGGGGACTGCAATTTGCGGTCCCCAATGCATGGGCAACGTCCGTGCGGCTGAGACGTATTGAAACCCATTCAACTTGAATGGGTCTGCGATCCGTTCGCATCCGTTTTTTGCGGTGCGGAGGCACTGACAAAAACACCACACAAGCACCCTGTAGTGCTTCCGTGGGGTTCCGTGCTTCCGTTCCGCACCTCAGCTCCGGATCGCGTAACCATTCGTGATGCGAGGAGCACACAGCCGGTGCCCGCTATTTGCGGGCCGTATGCTCCCCGCAGAAATATCTGCAATTAAAGCTTCAGTGTGTGAAGCACCGACCATCATTTTCCTGTAAGCAGTGATGCCTGGAGCGTCTCTCCATGGGTTAATATGATGAGTGGAGATGGAGCCTGGTCAGGGGGTGTGTCCTGAGATTCATCTACCTTCCTGACTGGCCCCTCACAATTAGGTGACACCCACAGGGAGGAGATGCCCTGTTAAGAAGCCTGGCTTGTGGGAAGGTGGCTGTAGCCATGTTAGTGCTGAGGGTTATGTTGTTATTCAGCTCCATTTTGTGAGCAGGGAAATGAAAGCGTTCTTTTTAAAAATCTATTTCTGAAGATGCCATAGACTTGGGGGGTTGTGAGATTGTTGTGTGGGGCTCAGGACCTGGTGATATATAATAGTGTCAGGACGTGTGGTAAATGAGAGGCAGAGATATCAGCTGAAAGACTAATGAGCTCAGTCAGGGGCAGGAGACAGAGAGCACATAGGGCTGAGCAGTGTCTATCCCCAGACCTCCCTGTGTATGAGACTGCTGGGACTGATTACATGTAGTAAAGAGACAGAGAGCACATAGGGCTGAGCAGTGTCTATCCCCAGACCTCCCTGTGTATGAGACTGCTGGGACTGATTACATGTAGTAAAGAGACAGAGAGCACATAGGGCTGAGCAGTGTCTATCCCCAGACCTCCCTGTGTATGAGACTGCTGGGACTGATTACATGTAGTAAAGAGACAGAGAGCACATAGGGCTGAGCAGTGTCTATCCCCAGACCTCCCTGTGTATGAGACTGCTGGGACTGATTACATGTAGTAAAGAGACAGAGAACACATAGGGCTGAGCAGTGTCTATCCCCAGACCTCCCTGTGTATAAGACTGCTGTGACTGATTACATGTAGTAAAGAGACAGAGAACACATAGGGCTGAGCAGTGTCTATCCCCAGACCTCCATGTGTATGAGACTGCTGGGACTGATTACATGTAGTAAAGAGACAGAACAGACATACATATGAGACTGCTGGGAATAACTGAATGGGGGTCATTTACCTAAATGGTTACATATTTTCTGTGTTAGTCAGAATACCCACTTCTGTGGCTTTTTAAACACTTATGAGGCAATATTTTTGTGCCGTCCTCACCACTGGGGAGGCGCCTCCATATTCACAAACATTTAGTCCTCCCTCACACAAGTGAGTTTTCCCGTACGGGTGCAATGCATGAAGTGAACGCATAGCACCTACGTTGAATCCTGACCCATTTATTTCAATGGGTCTGTGCACATGAGGGTTGTTTTTCATGCATTATTTCTGCGTTCAGAAAAAATCACAGCATGTTTTATATTCTGCGTTTTTCACCGAGCCCTGGCCCCATAGAAGTGAATCGGGCTTCAGTGGAAATGCAATGCGTTCTTCATTGATTGTTGCTCGGAGATGTTAGTATATATCAGTGTTTTTTTTTTTTTTTTTTTTTTTTTTATGTGTTAAAAATGCATAAAAACTGATTGCACCTGTGCCGAAAAAACTGAAACACTGAGCGCAATTGCAGACAAAACTGACTGAACTTGGTTGCGAAATGGTGCAAGTTTCACTGAACGCACCCTGACACAATCTGTATTGTTCGTGGGAAAGAGGCCTTACACCATTTCCAGGCGCATGCGCATAATTTATTAAGAGGCACATCCTCCAGCAGCTCGGAGGGCCATTAAAGAGCTTCATAAAAGGCATGTTCTGATATGTGACCCCCGATAAATGTAGTAAAGGGACAGAACAGACATACAGTATATATGAGACTATATCAGTGTTTTTTTTTCAACTTCCCAAAGAACTCCTGACTTGATTAACCTTTTATTTTTTTACTGCATTTTTGTTATATAGTCGTTTAAGTTGTTTTTTCAGATATCGCATGTGTTAGAAATTTGGCGTTTTTGCATACCTACTGTTTGGAGAAGGCACGTGCCCTCTGTAGAGCAGCTATGGAAAAACATTGGTTAAAAAAAGCAATACAAAGCACCATTAGAAAACTCAAAAACACAGGGCACGTAGCGAAAAAAACAATCATTTAGACTTTTTACAAGAGTATTTGGTTGAGGTGTCTCAGCTTCCCCATTGAGTTCTATGAAATGCTGACTCAAATCTGCTTCTAAGAAGATACACATCACTTCTCACGCATTTTTCTAATCAGCTACTGAACAAAACTACCATTTTAGGCCTCTGGCACACGACAGTATTGCTTTTTTAGTATTGATCGGTCAGTGTTTTATGGATCCGTTGTTCCATTTTGTGTCTCAGTTGTGTTTTCGTTTCTGTTCCGTTTCAGTGCCGTATGTACTTTGAAACATATCCGTATTGCTTCTGTATCTGATCCGTTTTTTACGAATCGTAAACGGAATGAAAATAAACATTGACATCATTAGTTTTGGTCACATCCCCTTTTCACTCCCCCTATTTAAATTGGTCATGTGATAGTAGTGACTCCATTTTCTTCAGCTTCTTGCAGCATTGCGAACGTACTTTGAATCCAGTGTTTGGCACACATTGGTTTGGGAGTACAATTTTCTGTTGTATCATGGCTGAGGAGGAAGTGGTCCTCTTGTGCTTGCTGCTTTCTCAGGGACACGAACAGCAGCCAACTATGCTGAGCGTTGAACCGAGGAGGAGAAGGCATTGGGTTCACCCTATTAACTCTCAGCGGCGCATGAAGGGTCATTTCCACACGCTGTACATGGATCTGCGACAGCATCCTAAAAAATGTCATGGGTATTGTCGTATGTCTGTGAACAGCTTTGACTTGTTGTTAGCGACTCTGCGCCCTGGCCTCACCTACCAGGACACAAATATGAGGCACTGCATTTCACCTGAGGAACGGCTAATTGTTGCGTTAAGGTATGTAATGTATTTGTATAGTATATCTTGCTGAATGTGCCTAGTATAACGTGTAATAAATGTTCTCATGTAGTTATGTGTGATAGTGTTTTAGCAGTGGCGTATATTTACAAAGTAGATTTTTTAGAAATGTTGGATATTACTGCATATATGTTCTAGAAATTACAGTCTTTTATCTCTGGTATGTTTTGCAGATTTTTGGCAACAGGGAATTCATATGCATCTCTGCATTTTGAGTTACTGTTGGGAGTCTCGACTATTTCTCGGATCGTTCGTCAAACATGTGATGTGAGTTGGCAGCGACTCCGGGGAGCGGTGATGCCGGAGCCCAAGGCTGAGGATTCTGTCAAAATTGCAGAGGGTTTTCATGAACATGCACACTGTATTGGAGCACTGTATGGCAAACACGTATGTGTGAAGAAGCCGCCTCACTCAGAGTCCCGGTATTTTAATTATAAACAGTATTTTTCTGTCATGCTAATTGCCTTGGCTGACAGTACTTACAAGTTTATAATTGTGGATATTGGGGCCTATGGGAGGACTGCGGATGCGTGCTTTTTCAGTTCTTCTAGAATGGGTGAGAGACTTCGGGCTAACCAGCTTGCCCTTCCAGAGCCCAGAATGCTGCCAGGTTCTGTAGGACCACCAGCTCCATTTGTTATTGTGGCTGATGAAGGGTTTGCTTTGACACCCCATGTCATGCGGCCCTTCCCCAGACGCAACCTGGATTACAGTAGACGTATGTTTAACTAGCGGCTGAGTCGAGCCCGTCGGTATGTTGAATGTGTGTTCGGAATTCTACCACACAAGTGGAGAGTATTACGGTCATCCTTAAAGATGTCGCCGGATAATGCCACCCTGGTTATTCAAGCTTGTGTGATCCTGCACAACTTTGTTAGGATTAATGATGTTCCCACAGAAGTTGATGATATTGCACCTGGAACCTCTTTTTCATGTGTAGGCTTGGACCAGAGCCTTCATGGATGACCTGGAACTGCTGGACCTGCAGTTTGGGCCCTCTATGAGCAATATTTTTCGTCTTCTGAGGGTGAATTGCCGTGGTAGATGGACGTAGATCCTAGCAGACTCGGAAATGTCTGGACTCTGGTCATCTTAGTATTTGTTATTTTCCAGTTAGTTATACTATGTTGGTGTGGGGGTGGGTTATATGTAGATAGTGTAGGGACCCCTGACGTGGGCTTGTGGGCTGGGGTGAACATGTAGGCACCAAAAACATACAGTACTTACATCATGTAGTGTGTGACTACAATCACCCTCTAATACCTCTCATGTCTAGAGTGTTGTTTATAACAAAATATTCTTTTGCAGACATGGCCTGGAATAATGTCTTGCCATTGTTAATTTTTTAATTGTGTTCGTTTATGCCTGCAGATTACTTCATTGACGCTGTCCCAGGTCCTGGCTTTTCGGAGGATAACAGCATTTAAAACCAATTGCCTAGAAATTCCGGAGCCTTTTTTCTGTTTGGATAGTAGCTGCATTTAATGACTAACCTGTGCCACTGAAGTCCTGTTTAAAAATGCTAAAAATGCATTGCAATAAAAGCTAAAAATAATATTCGATGGCGTAATAATTAAATGACCTACAGTTCTGGTTCAGTCGGTTCAGCATAATTGTCGTTCCATATTGTTTGCCAAACATTGCCTCTACAGATGTTTGAAAACTGAAACTCCCACCATGCCCATAGTAACTACAGTTATCAGCCTACAACAGGCCATGGTGGTAGTTATACTTTTACAACAGCTGGAGAGGCAAAGATTGACCATCACATACCGAAAGTCTATACCCAGGCATATGTGTATGTATAATCCTACTTTAAAAAAAAAATGATTTGACTGTACATAAAAATAAAGATGTCTGTAAATAGTTTTTTCACAAATCAAATGCGAGGCTTTTCTTTTGTTGAATACATTTTTATGAAACAAAAACAATATAAAAGTAACAAATGGCTTCATCTTCATCCAATATACATACAGTCATGTACAAAAATAACTTCAATATTAGAGGTTTAATAGGTCCCGTCTATAAGGACCTGGACCCTGTGGATGAGAGTCAGAGCCTTGACTTTGGTGTGGGTAATTATATGTGGAGCCAGGAACATTTTGGTGGGTCATGAATTGTGGCTCCAGGGAAAACAGTGGCTGAGACCCTGAGCTTGGCCTAGTATGTGGAGGGACCATGCTGGTCCCAGGTTGTGCTTGTGCATGTACCCTAAATGCTCTGTTCTTAAAATTGTCGACACAGAACACCAGCTCATTTGGATCAATGTTGGTCTTCAAAATAGTGGCCACTGAAATCATATCAGCAAAAATGGTTTGCTTATATAATGGTAGGTCTTTGATTATATGTGCAAGGCCACTCAGCATTCGTTCCTCAGTGCCTTCATTATGGCGCTTAATCAAGGACCTCCGTCTGAATGAGTTGCTGATTGGTAGTGGCCACCTTGGGTGGTGGATTGGCCTGCCGTCTCCGCCGTGGGGGTCTCCTTCTGGTCTCTGGGCTGGAGACTTGCGGTGCCGAAGGCCACTCCAAAGCCGAGGACTCCTCCCTCACTTGCTGGTCCAGCTGTTGCGCTGATGTTCCAACTCTATATCCCTAGGACGAGTGGAGTCCTGGCCAGCTGGGGCAGGCTCAGATTCCGTGCTGCTGGAGCCAGGATCCCTTGGTAGGTTCAGGGTATCAACGGTCCTGTTGTGAAAAAGATGGATATTGTTCATGTCTGAAAATCGCAAGATTCTTAAAAATTGACTTGGTCTATGTTTACAAAAAGCCATGTGGTGCATTGAAGAGGAAAATATATATGTGTTTAGTGTCAGTGATCTACTGTCATAGGCCCCACTATGGTACACATTACACACTGACTGACGCCTAGCAATGTTGGTGCCCTGTCTATAAAGGGAGCGACACAGATGGCTGTTTCGAAAATCAGGATCATTTCTGTAGGTCAAGTCTGTACCAACAATGCCGTACTGCCACAGGGTCAGTACATTACATAAACCACAATTCAACAACAAGGCCTGTGCAATAAAGGCAAACTTACACGCTACACTGGAAAAATGACATCCATGCTATAATCCAGACAACATATAAGCCAGGAAATATAAGTCTGTCTGCCTGAGAGCTTGGTTTTAATTCGGTCTTGGAGGAGCATAAGACACAAAATTGTGGGTCATGATGATTTGACGTGCCTCGCTCCAAGGGGATCTCCAGAGAGTTTAATAATTATTTTACGTGGAGACTGTGAATGTGGTACTTCATTATCTTGCGACCCTTTCTTTATACCTGATGGTTACGTGCTCACAGGCAAAAAATAGCCAGACATATTTGTACCAATACCCACAATGCAAATACATTCCCAGGAAATAAAGATTAGTATACAACTACAAAAATGCAGTCGGCAGCAATGTTTTATAATACTCGTAAAGCATGGCTAATACTGCTGCATAGTAGTGTTGGTGTAACTATGGCAAAGTGACAGGGGACGAGCATTATGCCAAATACGTATATTTATATATCGAAACATATGCATGATCAGTAAAGGGAGACAAACATATACAATGCAATTGATGTATAGATTTGCCAGAAAAAAGGCACATTCAAACTTCATTGTACTGGCCTTTAACTACAACCAAACATGCACACTTCCCTTCGATTAGTATACATACACACCACTGCATAATAGTTCTTATATGGAATAAACACTTTTACAGTAAACACTTTTACTACAGCCAATATCCAGACATATGGCTTTGCTTACCTAATTTTTTACGCTTGGCTGCATTCGCCCTCTCCCAGTGTCTGGACAGCATCTGCTGGGTAACCTCCTCCCACCCACGCTCCTTGAGAAATTTGTCATGATATGCTTCTTGACGGGTGTCCCATAGCTGGGGACGCTCTTGGATCAAGTTTAACAGCTTCTCTACATCCATGGTTGTGCTTTCCAGACAAGGCAGACTGGTTTGAGCTGGTTTCAGCACCTGCACATGTGCTTGTCTACAAGTTTGGCAACACCAAACACATGGCTAAAGTGGGCTGGCTCTATCATTATGATAAAAACGGGTCCGCAAAAAACGGAACACAAACGGAAGGTGTTTCATATGCATTCCGTTTTTAAATGGACCCATTGACTTCAATGGAGCCACGGAACGTTATTTGCGGCCAAAGATAGGACATATTCTATATTCAAACGGAACAGAACGACGGAAGCGGAATGCATACGGAACACATTCCGTTCTTTATGCGGACCCATTGAAATGAAAGGGTCTGTCCACGGAACGGATCCGGAACGCTGAAAAAGGGACGGATCCGTTCCGCAAAATACTGTCGTGTGCAAGAGGCCTTACACTGTGTGCACAAGGTGGGATTTTGAATATTAAAGTCAATGGGGGAAACTGTTAGGCTACCTTCACACAACGACATTTGTTGCGTGACAAACAGTCGCACTATTGTCGCGTGACAATTGTTATAATGGGAGTCTATGGTGTCGCATTGTGACTTCTATGCGAGGTGCGTGTGACTGCGACTTTCATGCGTTTTTTTGTTTTTTTTGGGGGAAACACAAAACTTTATTTGTGGTCAGTGCTTTCATTAGAGAAACCACCCCCCCCCCTTTCTCCAACCCCTCTTACCCTGTTACCTAACCAACACTACTAACGGTTTGAGTTGTGCCATAACCGTTCTCAGCGAAAGTACACTTGAAAGAGGGCAAAAATCCAGCATGAAGTATCAAAACGTGTTTATTTCAATATTACAAAGCCAAATCCTGAAAAGCACATGATATCTCCAATACAGGGTTAGGAATATACCGATTTAAAACATGATGACCGCCATCGGCCCAGACTACGAATAATGTGTTCAGGTACTTTGTTTTTAAACGCAGCAGAGGCGGCTCCAATTCTGAAGGAATGTCCAGAAATAGTGTCCGGGCTGATACCTAGTTGGGTGGCCAAGATACGTACGTGTGAAACAAATTGGGAAGTAGTAAGAGGCGACGAGTCAAAGGGTAACAAAGGGATATCAGCACTGTTGCCGGCCAAAGCAATACGTAATTCTTGCAAAACTTGGACTGGACACCATCGGTGAGAAGCACGTAAAAATTTGATTTGGGTCGGAGGGCCTGACTGACTGATTTTAGTCTTGGTTAAGGACAGAATGCAACCCTCTGAGCTAGGAAATAATTAATTCCCCCGGGTCTCATGAACCCGTAAAAAGCTAAATGTATAGCAGCCTTTATTACTATGCTCTGTAGAAACCCGAATGGGTTCCTATCTAATAAGTCGGACATGGCTCTAAAAGTTTCGCCGGAGATAGGTTGTCTACGGGAGCTATGACCTAAACTGCTATTCCTCAGACCTTTCAGTGTCGCCTTAATGACATGAAAAAAGAATATAGATCCCCTTTCCGTGTGTGTGAGGGATAAATGGTGTTGGATACCCGCTAAGTAGGATTTGACAGTGCTATGTGTTAGGTGCAATTCCATGTGACAATACCCGATGAAAGCTAGTATATGATCTATAAGACTCAACTTGCCTCGTGGGTGTTTCTGTTATAAGCTAACATACCACCGCCAACCAGTATTATAGGCCCTAGAAGTATTAGCTGAGACTTGCTAAGTAGTATCTGGTCACTGTGTAGATATCTATTTATTCCAACATCAGAGAGGCATGCGGTGGAATTGGTGTTCCTGATGTGTCGGCTTCCGGTAGGACCTGAAACAACCGAGAGTAATTAGCCTTGCATAAGGCGTCAACGGCAACGATCTGAGACTCATGCACTAGAGTACCAAGGAAAATGAACTTATGAGACAAAGAAACCTGGATAGGGCGCCTCATGAGTGACATAACTAGTTGAGATTTGGATTTGCCACTGCTCAACAAGTTGACAGTGACGGAGTTATCTAGGACAAAAACCACTGTGTTTTGAGCCCAAGAACTGCCCCATAAATAAGCGGCCGCCACTATGGGATATAACTCCCCTGCTTCTGCTGACTGGAGACAACCTGAAGACCTAACCATCTCTACTGGCCATGACCCTTTAAACCAGCGAGGGCCAAAAATGGCAGCGAAACCGGTATCGGCCGAGGCTTTGGAAAAAATGATAGGCGAGCTACGGGAAACTGCTGGAACGAACATGGATACGCCGTTCCAGTGATTCAGAAATTGATCCTACATTGCTAAATCTGCTTGCGCCTGGTTATCCAGGAACACTGGACTGTCTTGAGAGGGGGCTTCAGAGAGGAGTCTTAACAAACGTGCAACAAAAGACCTACCCTGAGGGATGACCCGCATGGCAAAATTTAGCATGCCTAAGAGTGATTGTAACTGAACCTTAGTGGAGACCCCTTCAATCGTGAATTTATGAATGACTTCCTTTATCCTTACTAACTTCTCTTCCGGTAGTTTGGCTGTCATGCTGAGGGTATCTAGCACGATGCCTAAAAAGGTAATGGTAGTGGAAGGACCGTCCACCTTTTTAGTAGAGACTGGAACACCCAACTGTGCAAAACAAGTTAAGAGTTTCCGTAACCCCTCTTGGGAGCCTCGAAGAGATTCGATCAGTAGGAAATCGTCTAGGTAATGTATGACATGCTCGCAACCGAACTTCTTCTCTAGGATCCAGTGCAATGCTTTTGCCAACTGATCCAAGGGCTGCTTCTGGAACCGAAAGTAAGTTTGGAAGCAAAATAATAATAGCCTCTCCACATAATCCCGTGCCATTGCCACAGGTCTGGCCTGATAGGAATTAATTTGAAAGTATCAGATATGTCTGCCTTAGACAGAGCTGTGCCAGGGCCTGTTAGTAGGATAAGAGCAATAGCCTGATCAATGGAAGCGTACTCTATGCTGAGGCTGGAATGAGAGAATTTAAACTTGGCACGTGAGCATCATGGGGAGCTGAAAGATCATAAATCATCCTTTCTTTGTTATTTAATTTACCCGTGACTACCCCTATGGGACTTACTCTCCAACGCTTAAAAGGGGATATAACGAAAGGACCGATGACGTACCCTTTCTCTAGTTCGATCTGCAACAATTTATCTATGGAACCGGGATGCTGTAGGGCAGACTGTAAGTTTTTACATTCATACGAAGTTCCTGGTAACGCCACAAGTCCCGTGTGGAACCCTGCTGTGAAACCAGACACCAGAAACTCACACAAATGAGCATCTTGATGTCCCTGCAAATAAAACCGCAATATATCCACATCTACCACACTGATGTACGCTTTATCAGTTTTTAATGAACACGCTACCTTAGGATGTGCTCTATAACAATTAACGCAAATATATAGCAGACTGCATTGGCTATAGTTACAAGCGGAGAAGTTATAATTAATACAGATTTGTGGTCTGCCTAGATACTTGATTGGTCGACCAAGTTTGTCAACTGACATGTTGGACTTGTTACCCTGGGTTCAGACCTGAGCATTCTAGAAACGCGCGTTTTACAGCGCGTTTTTGCAAATAGGAAACGCGCGTTCGTACGCGCGTTCTTGTGATTGACTACTGTGGTGTCAATCACAAAACGCGCGACAAACGCCCCAAAAAAAGCTCAAGTACTTGTTTATGCGTCGGGCGTTTTACAGCGCGTTCAAACGCGCTGTAAAACGCTCAAGTGAGAACCAGGGCCATAGGAAAGCATTGGTTTTCATGTGTTGAGCGTTTTACAGCGCGTTTGAACGCGCTGTAAAACGCTCAGGTGTGAACTTAGGGTTACCCTCTGATGGACCTGCAGAAGGAGATGAAGCGATGGACCCTGAAGCGTTAGCGGCATTATGACACCATTCTGCTGTATGGTAAATTGAATGGCATGATGAACATGCTGGGGCTCTAAGACCTGCGAAATGCCTACAAAAAATCTCAATGTCGAGATTCGCCCAATTGGTGGTAAATTGGAATTGACTGAGAGCCGCTGCTGCCTTGGCAGAGAAAGAGCAGTGATAATCATAGAAGGCCTGGCCTCCATATTTATAGCCCAATTCCGTAACTCTAAACATATAGAGGTCCAACTCTTCTCTCCTGTCAGGACGAACAGAACAAATTATATCTCTATATAAACTGAACGCCAGCATAAATTCTGTAATGGACAGTTTCCTATTGAGCCTGAGATCCCTACTCTTTAGGATGACAGAGATGTCCCCACAAGCGATAACGCGGTTGTCTGAAATGTCCCGCATGGCAATTAGCAGAGATGCTAAATTCACGTCCCTACCCTCCAGGATGTCCTTTTTAATGTTGGCTTGAATAAAATGAGCTGGCGTGACATTGGGCATGGCAACGATGTTACCTGAAGTACCAGCTACTGGTGCGGCCGCGACCGATAACTGTGAAGGCTGTGATGGCATGACCGTGACCCTAGACTCTACAGATTCTAATCGGGTTTGGACGTCAGTAATAGAGGATGTTAAATTATTCAGCATGACATGAAGCTGCGACAACAAAGTTTGGACGGTATCCATGGAAACTTCCTGTTGGCTGGTTTCAGCGGAGTCAGAAACTAGCAGCCGATAAAGCTCTGCTTTCCGGGCGGTGGCTGAAAAGGGAATGCCTCTCTTTGTTAACTCAGAGATCAACTTTGGTACACTCCAACTCCGCAACGAATGGATGCTGCCGGACTCTGACATCCTGGACCCGAACTCCCCTCCAGAAGCGTCCACAATGTCTGACACATGCGACATGGTAATACTGTAGGAACAAGCAGAAGGTACGATAAGACCTGGAGCAGATTGACGACTGATCACCTAACACCCAATTAGTGTGACGAAGAAATTCTGATTTCCGCAGTCCAGCAAAGAAGTTGTATCTGGGACAGCAGGGATGTGGGCTATGTGGATCAGGGGCTGAAAAATAAAGCCTGGGATGAAGTGCTGACTGAACTTTTCCCAGAATGGCCATCCCTGTCAAAAACGGAAAAAATTAATAAAAGTGAGTATGTCAAGTATGTAATGTTTAGTTGATGTACATAACAAGGGAACCTGTATTGATTCATTGGAGAAACTTATTAAATTACATAATTAGACTCCTTGGTAGGTCGGGTAGCAGGATTCTTCAGTTCATTTTATGTATCCCTTGGCGTTGCTGCATTATGCTGAAAATGGCTTCTGTGCCTTCAGATCTCTCAGTTGGAGAGGGCGGGCCTAACTATGCCCCAGATTTGTTATCTATTTCTTTGCGTATTTTTCCAAGACTCCCAAAATGATTAACATTTGTAGCTTGAAATCCAAAGACTCCAAAAATAAACTCCTTGGCCTAAATTAGTAGGAAACGTTTAAAAATGAAAATTAATCCAGTTTAATATCCCTTCATTCGCTGTGTTTATGTGATTTAGTAGCATGCACTTTGCAATTTTTTTTCTTATACATCCAGGGAAGGCAGTCCAAACTCGCTGGCGCTCCCTTAAGGACTGTTACACGCAGGAGTTACGCCAAATACGAGAAGCTGGGAGAAGTGGCAGCTCCCCTTCAAAGCGAAAACAGTATTTATATTATGATGAACTCGAATTTTTGCGGCCCGTGCTCGAGACAAGAAGGTAAGGAGTAATGTGTAATTTAATACTATTTAAATGCAGATTACACCTTCTTCAATATCTGTGGGAAATGATGAGCAACAGTGCTGTTTGGCCTAATGCAGTGGAAGTGTAGCAAAGTGGCGTTGATATGGCTGGTTTCCACCGGTGCGGTTTAAAAAGTGGTCCACCACCCCCCCACGACACTATGGCGTGATGGTTCAGTGATGATCACATGCAAATTGACTGTAACACTTACGGAGCTCACAGTAGAGTAAATGAGCCATTGCAAACACATTCAACACCACTGCCTGCCTGGGCCATTAACTGTAGGCTAGATTACAGAAGGCTGGTGCTGTTGGTCAGAAGTGTGGCCTGTGTTCTCCCAGGCTCATTTTATCTTCTGGGAAATAATACAGTCCACAATACAGCATAATATACTGGAATTAACAGTATACCCTAGTTATATTAGCCCTACAGCCAAATAAGAACCCCGCCATATAATGACCACTTTACACCAACACACAGTGACTGGATATGGAGTTTGAGGGGCCACATTACCGGGTATGTTAAGGGGCCCAATGTAGGGTATAATAGGCGATAGCAACCTAGTACAGGGTATAAGGGAGCATAGTAGAGGTTCGGAAGCACAGTACAGGTGTTTCCCCTTATACCCTTGTACTATGCCACCAATACTGTATGTTTATGGGTCTCAGTCCAGTGTAGGGTGGTGCACAGTCCAGGGTATCAGACTCACCAAAGCTAGCATGGAGTCTTAAGCCGGAGGGTCCTGGCTCTGGCTTGCAGGCAGCGGCGGTTCGCAGATTTGTGCAGATATTAAAAGCTGCACGTAAGTTAAATAAAATGTGTACGAAAAATACCTTAACATGCTATATAAGGGCCATCCACATATCCCAGACATAACAGTGCCAACCACAGATCCCACCTGCCCCCCTCCCATTATAGTGCCTGCCTGCCATCCACAGATACCCCCCCCCCCAGTGCCACTCAGCTCAGCAGGTACATGGCTCGAACCTGCTTGGCAAAATTGAAATTGACACATATCAGGCTCTGCAGATTATTTTTCTGGTGGATCAACCAGGGCCCATTCGGACATTAGACAAGCAAGCCTAGTACCTACCTACGCTCCTCTCTCTGTGTGTTGGCTTGACAGTCATCCCGGCGGCCAGGTGCTTGGGCCACGGCGGAGCGCGCTCAAGCAGTGTATCCGCCGCATCGCTGGGCCAAACGACCCACCACCATACCAGTCATGTGACTGATGTGAACTCCTGAATCTCGGCCGGGTTTGCGGCCCCGGCCCAGGACTGATAAGCGCCGCGTCGCCACGGCCACTCGTGTCCAAGAGGATGATGCGCTGCGCTGAGTGCACTCAGAACAGGAGTTAATGTTAGCCAATTTGAACAGCATTTGCGGCGGACGGCCGTTGGGTGACACCAAAACAGCTGTTGTCCCCCTGGGGCGGGCCACAACCCCCTAGCAACGCCAGTGGTGTAGTGTGAAGTTACATACTGTTTCGAGGACCAAACAATCATCATAAAGCCAATTTATGTCTCCCACATTTCACTGACAACACGTTGACTTTGAAGAAAGCCAACATTCCAGTCTTAAAAATGAGTGCTTGATCTAGTTTCTGTCTCAAATTTTTTACAGGACTAGTGGGAATCTCCCACCAACAAGTGGAGTGGAACAAGACCATGACAGTTCCGATGCCCCTACAGAAAATACGGCAGAGGCTTCACTAGCCACAGAAAACAGTTCTGCAACTTCATCGAGACGCCGCCGCCGAAGAGCAAATGAGCCGAATGTGCCACTTTCAGGCCAGTTAGCCTCCCTCATAGAAGACAGCAGGCTACACATGGATGACCCAAATTATCCACACACTCCACAGCAGCAGCCTCACATTCAACCTCCTCTGTAGGCCAATCCCGGCCTACAGAGGAGATTAGTTTTCGGATTGAAAACTAAGAATGGAACAACTGTAGCAGGTATTTTATTTGCACTCTAAATGTGACCATTTAGTTCAGGAATATTATTCTCAAAAGCAAAATTGAAGAAAAAAAAATAAAGAAAATCTGGCCAACATAATGCCACCACCATCTTATGCCAACTGATTAATTTAGATACACATGAGAAAGTATGCCATGTATACGAAAATACATTGGGGGATGTTGCAAAATGTCAAAATATACACAGGTACTGATTATGCCTAGTGACGGGTAAATGACCAAAACTACAATTTTGGAAAATACGTTGAAGATATGCTTTCATGTGCAAGTGGACATGGAGAGCAAGCCTTCGAAAAAATGCCCCTCTTTAAATATGTTTCCAAAACTGTGAAACTTGGTCTTCACTACGAACCATAAGTAAAGGTCAAAGGAATGTATGATTTTTAACATCCCATTAATTTATTATCAGCTACATTACTACTTGATCAAAATGTATTGCAACCATTGTTAGATTTTTGCAAAAGCTTAACCCCAGAAAATTGTCATCACTATAGACACGCAAATTAGATCAGCATCTTGGACACTCTTTGGCAGCAAAACACATATAGATGAGGCAACAATAATATCATAGTGTAACCAATAATACTGATAGATTTATTTGGGAAGTTCAAAGTTTTCCAATGAAAAATAACGATAGCTCATCGATATCAGATCTGCTGGCGCGAGCATCATGGGGGCATGTCATCTTTACGGAAGCAGAGCCCCACAAAACTCAGTGATGGAAGTAGTGAACTCAGTGGCACTGCGTTCGGTGATCCATGGAAAGCTGGGGACTAGATCATTGTAGTAACACAGTTTTGACGCACAGCAGACTTTGAGTCTAAATTAGTAAAGGAACACAATTGAGTTATTTGTTTAAACCACAAATCCCCATTACAAATAAAATATGTTTGTGTCTAAACATTTGAGGGCGATATCCAAGTTGGGCACTGTAAAAGTCAAAATACTTTGTCACATCGACACAGGCTATGTGTAATGAAAACATGAATAATGTAAGTTAGAGTACATTTTATTATGTTTGAAAGTATGTTTTTTTGGTTCAAGTAAACAATATAATAAATCAGAATGTCTTTAAAGTTAACTAAAGCTTAAAGTTAACAAAACCACACAAACAGATTTTAATATTTGTGTATGTTAAAAATACAACTGTGAAGAACATTACCTTGATATTGTCAAAACTGCTGAGAAATTAAAAGCGGTCTTGAAAGTTTACTTTATGTCTCTTCTTATTAATTCCAAAAAGGGAAAAAATTACAAGACAGACAAACCCCAGCAAGCCAAAATTACAAAAAAAAACAAAGGAACTTGCATTTTGCATGTAATATTATTTATATTAATATTGGTAAAAAAAAACTATAAGAACAGATATATCTATGTCATAAACTAAATAGACGTCAGCTGCCACGGTAAGAAGCCTTCGGGCGACATGAAATAGGCCGCAAAATGATGACGCACAAACATTGCACGTTGGTTTGAATAGTAGGGCTGATGTTGGAAACCAGGAAAGGGAATAGTCAAATTATCCAAATCCTGGCTGTCCTCTCGAAGCCGTAATAAATTATGCAAAACACATGCACTTTTAACAATAATTTCTGCTGTCCCCAACGATACATTCATGGCAGTGTGAAAAATGCCAAAAATTATAGATTCTCAATGGCTCTCCCGTCAGATCATATGGACGGGTGCTCACTCTCAAATGGGCAACACCCTTGCCCCAAAAGGAATCAGAAACAATAGAGAGTTGTAGAGAGGGCACTCCTATATTCAGGTCACACAGAGAATTAGTGATGATTAAAATACAATATTTATTATTACAATCCAAACAAATAAATCTGTGCTATTCCTAAAAAAGGAGATATTCTCAATTTTTCTATCAAATAATTCCTTTGTACAGGAAAAAAGAAGGAAGATCTAAATCAGTTTCATTTAATCGTTGCCCATTGTGCACCATGGGAACTGAGGAAAAAAAAACAATACAGTAATTAAAAACCTATCTCCCAATTAGGTAGATATAAAAATTCATAAATAACAGCACTCCACAATTTCTGATAAATTTGTATGTTCATAGATTCTAGTGTCAGTATTCCTTCCACAGTTTGCAGTGGAAGAATATTTCAGCGTATGTTATGCCCCTATTTGTTTACTATGGAGCTCTTATTCCCAGGCGCTGATATTGCTGCCACTGAACACCGTGCAATTCCTCTATAATATAATTCAGTAACCACAAATCACTTTGTGCAATAACTGGAAACATAAAAAGTCAATTAGTTGTGTAATCTTGCACATAGGGTTAAGCGATATTTCAAGCTCTTTTTCGATGTTCAATTATATAGTTTGTGTCAGATCGTTGCCTCACTGGCTACATTACCCATCCAGATGTATGTGGATGTAGCGCTGTTTCTTTGCTGCGGCACTATCCCGCTGTGTGTGATTATTTTCTTCCAGCAAAGTCCTGTGCGATCCTCTGTTAGTCTCCCGGCTGAGTGTGGATGCAGTGCGGTTTCTCTCTTGCGATACTATCCCGATGTATGCGATAGTTCTCCTCCGCGTGCGATCCTGTTTCAGTCTTTGTTAGCTTGCAGTGCTCTGCTCTGCTCCGTGCCTCCCGGTGTTGCACGCGGCGTCCCGCGTGGTATGCTTGCAATGCCCGCTTTCTTATTTTTTACAGGCTATATTGAGCGCTGCTATATTTGTATGGTGGGATTCTTTGTATAAATTGATACTAAGCTGGTAAACCCAAACGCATTTCGGGACACCGGTCCCTTCCTCAGTGGATGCCAGCCTTGTAAATGGTGCCCATTTTTATAGATAAAAAAATTCTCCATGTGCTGGTGACGTACAATGTGATGTCATTGATGGGGGCAGAGTTTCTTGATTCTGCATTAACCTCTTAGTTGCTTACTTGGGAGCTGATATACTGCATTATTTAATTCCATATTAGAGGCTATCATACAGTACTCTGTATACAGTTGTTCGATTCAATAATAAAATTAAAAAATAGTCAGTGATAGTTAGGAATATTAAGAAGGAATAAAATGGAAAATAAAAATAAAAAATAATACAGATGATAAAAACATGCAGTAAAAAACATAGTTTTATATTTTATTTTAGTACTACATCCCAATTTTTTATGTTTGGTATTTAATTTCTTTGTCATATGGATGTGCTCTGTGGTATGGCATTTAAAAAAAAAAAAAAGAATTTATTTTTCTCAAGAAATTCTTTTTCAATAAAAAACCCTTGTTAAAAAATCTCTATGTATTTCTGTATTTTGTCTTTAATATTTGTGTATGTTAAAAATACAACTGTGAAGAACATTACCTTGATATTGTCAAAACTGCTGAGAAATTAAAAGCGGTCTTGAAAGTTTACTTTATGTCTCTTTTTATTAATTCCAAAAAGGGAAAAAATTACAAGACAGACAAACCCCAGCAAGCCAAAATTACAAAAAAAAACAAAGGAACTTGCATTTTGCATGTAATATCATTTATATTAATATTGGTAACAAACCCTATAAGAACAGATATATCTATGTCATAAACTAAATAGACGTCAGCTGCCACGGTAAGAAGCCTTCAGGCGACATGAAATAGGCCGCAAAATGATCACGCACAAACATTGCACGTTGGTTTGAATAGTAGGGCCGATGTTGGAAACCAGGAAAAGGAATAGTCAAGTTATCCAAATCATGGCTGCCCTCTCGAAGCCGTAATAAATTATGCAAAACACATGCACTTTTAACAATAATTTCTGCTGTCCCCAACGATACATTCATGGCAGTGTAAAAAATGCGCCATTTGCCTGTGAGAATACCAAAAGCACATTCAACTACCCTACGTGCACGACATAACCGATAATTAAAAACACGCTTGACAGTAGACAGATTCCTTTGGCGGTAGGGACGCATTATATGTTGAGACAAAGCAAAGGCCTCATCACCCACAAAAATATAAGGCATTGGTGGGCCCAAACTCCTGGGCAAAACAGCATCTTGTGGGATGTGAAGTGAGCATTCATGGAGACGCTGTCCCAAATTGGATAAACGAAGAAGATTAGAATCACTACTACTGCCATAACCACCCACTTCAATCACTGTAAAACAGTAGTTGCTGTCCACAAGGGCCAAAAGAACAATGGAAAATAATTTTTTGAAATTATAAAAACGAGAACCACTCCAACAAGGTTTTTGAAGGCGAATATGTTTGCCATCTAAGGCGCCAAGACAATTTGGAAAATTAGTATGCGCCAAGAATTCCGCCGCTTTGGTAAGCCACATTGCTTTAGTGGGCTCTGGCATCACGACATCTTTCAAATTTGCCCATATAGCCTCACACGTTTCCTTGATTATAAGTGAAATAGTAGATTTTCCACAAAGATACTTAAAATGTAATGAAGAATAGCTCATTCCCGTAGCCAAATACCTGTAATGGAATAAAGACAGGTCAATTTCATAAATTGGAGACAAAACATACCTAGCTAAACACCAACCCTAGTTAAACAAACATCCCCCCCCCCCCAAAAGAAAAAAAAGGCATCGGTTAAATAAAAGTAAGGTGGCACAGTGTAACAGAATCTATTCGCCAGTCCACATCCAAAAGAAAACTATGAGCACACAAAACAAGCAAATCCACAGGATGGCCATTCCTTCAAAAGCGAAATAACAATGGGCCCAAAAAACATAGGAGAGTATGTTCAAAGGCAAAATACATCTCAAATCTAAAGGGAGGCAGAGGTTGGGGGACACATTTGTCACTGCAAACACGATTTTAAATTATACTCTGGAGGGAAAAGTACACCACCTAGGCAAATTTAAAGTTCAAAGATTCAATAGTTAAATTTGACAAAGCCGCAACTACACCTAAAAACACGATAGGCCAAACAATGCACATTTATTTATACACAACCAGCATGTATGAAATAAACAAAGGATAGCGAAAGGCCGGACAATGGTCATGTGGCAGGCAAACATTAAAAACACTTTTGTTCCCAGTGGGGCCCGTGGCGGATGCACATCTCTCCTCATTGGTGGCAGCGGGCAGCAGCACAGGGGGAGGAACGGACTGCCTTCCTTCTCCCCTGTGCTGCCTTATATAATATAACATGACAGGCTACTTGGGATCTGATTTACGGAGAAGTCCCACATAAATATTTAAATTTTTACACAATACAAAAAAAAAAATAACTTGCCGCAAAGTGACACTGAGTCTTTCCTCTGGAGAAATAGGTTGCCTCATATTGGTAACTTTCCGTGTTAAATGCACACGCACTATATCCAGGACATAATTAAAAGTTTTCATGCTCATCCGATAATAATTGCTAAATTTTTGTGGATAACGACGCAAATCCGAAAATAACAACTCAAAATGCCCTTTGGACAAACGAAGATAATTTAGAGGATGGACCCAAGTACGTCCCTTCAAGGATGCCTCCTCCTGCGCTCATTCTGAACAATATGGGAACCCAAGATAACAAACAATAGAAGTTCTTCATCCATTTGTCCAAGAAATGCTCACTATTCATTTGAAAAGTCCACCTGACTCGGTGGGCAGCCAAATTCTGATCCCAGAAACACATTTTAGAATCTAGTGATCTAATGTTTGTTGCGCGACAAAATGCGCCTGCGTGACGCGTTCAAGTCGCACAGAAAAAGTGTCGCGTGACAATAGTGCGACTTTTTGTCGTGTGAACGTAGCCTTAGTGAGTTCTGCAACAGAAAATTTGCTGCAGCTGAATCAGTGGCAGATAATACCCTGAGGTTTCCTAGGACTATCCAACCCTTTAAAGCTCCTTAATGCCAGGACATCATTAATCTAAGGGCTCATGAACACGACCGTTCTTGTTTTGCGATTCGCAAAACACAGATATCGGCCACGTGCATTCCACATTTTGCGGAATGAAACGGTCGGCCCCTAATAGAACAGCATTGTCCTTATCCATAATGCGGACAATAATGGGACATATTTTTTTAGCAGAATGGACATGCGAACATATGGACGCTGAATGCACAGGGAGTCACTTAAGTCTTTTTGCAGCCCCAATAAAGTGAATGGTTCCGCATATGGGCAAACAAAAAAAACAAACGGAACGGACACGGTCAAAAAATACTTTACATGAGCCCTAAAAGTGACACTGAGATTGATAGTGACACCAAGAGATAGATATATGTGGATGCTGTAGTCTTACTGATAGCCGATATCAAAAAGTGAAATAAAATCCTTAAATATATTTAGTCACTTCCATAGAGTACAGTATCACACAAAAAGTGATTTTTGTTAATATTTTATCTTTTCATGGACAAAACTGAAGCTCCGATACTTTGATGCAATGTGAAGTAGTCAGTGTACAGCTTGTATAACTGTGTATATTTGGTGTGCCCTCAAAATAACTCAACACACAGCCATCAATGTCTAAACCACTGGTAACAGAAGTGAGTACACCCCTAAGTGAAAATGACCAAATTGTGCCCAAAGTGTCAATATTTTGTGTGGCCACCATTATTTTCCAGCTCTGCTTTAACTTTCTTGGGCATGGCGTTCACTCTAGCTCAAAATTAGCAAAATCCAATCATTTAAAAAATTGCTTCCAAATGTGTACACAACCTTTAAGCTTCTTTACTGATGCATCCATCAGTGTGAATATCACTTGTAGATACAGAGTTGCAGGTATTCAGAAGGACCAAACAATTCCTTGTGAAAAGCATTTCAAAATGAAAAGCCAACATACTATACTGTTGTTCGATTTTTTTTCTTTCATTTCAGCTTATTCTTAGCAACCCCCCTTTTTTCTATACGCTACTCCTACAGTTTGTGCATACTCCAACTTTCCACACTTATTCGACCTATAGCGAAGTAAGTAAGACCCCACTTTTTGTCATAGACTTTCATTGGAAAATTTTAAACTTTTGCCACTCGTACAGCTTTGAAGTTAAACTCACCAAACTTGGGTCACTTAGCCATGGGGTCAACCTAAAAATTTCTGTCACATTTTGGGGACTCTAAAAAGTGGGCGGAGCCACACAAAACCAATCAGATTTTCCCTATTGACTTCAATGAGAAAATTTAAATCGCTGTCAATCTCACAGTATGTAAGCTAGTATACCCAAACTTGGCACCGTGGGTCACTGGGCGACTAAGGATAACATTTATAGTGATGTCGCAAACATAAAATTGTCAGTTCGCGAACAGCGAACGCGAACTTCCGCAAATGTTCGCGAACGGGCGAACCGCCATAGACTTCAATTGGCAGGCGAATTTTAAAACCCACAGGGACTCTTTCTGGCCACAATAGTGATGGGAAAGTTGTTTCAAGGGGTCTAACACCTGGACTGTGGCATGCTGGAGGGGGATCTATGGCAAAACTCCCATGGAAAATTACGTAGTGGACGCAGAGTCGGGTTTTAATCCATAAAGGGCATAAATCAACTAACATTCCTAAATTGTTTGGAATAACGTGCTTTAAAACATCCAGTGTGTGTATACGATCAGGTATGATGTTGTATCGATCAGGTAGTGTAAGGGTTACGCCCGCTTCACAGACATTGACAGACCAAACTCCCCTTTAAATGCACCGCAAACAACCGCAAACAGTTCATTTGCACAACCCCAAACTCCCCATTTGCACAAGGTTGGATACCAAGCTAGCCACGTCCCGGTGATGTCATTGAAGGTTTCTTCCTCCACCCAGCCACGTACAACACCAAGGGTCCCCAAAAGGTGAATTGAATTAATTTTTCGAACGGGGAGATGGTTAAAAAAAACTCTGGCTCCCTCCCCTTTGTTTTTATCCACGGTCACTGCGTCTGCGCCGTGCAATTTACTGTCACACCCGATATGAGTGGTATTTTCTGTAGTACTATTCTCATCAGTTTAATCCCTCTAACGTCCCCAATCTGGGGGCCATTTATTAAATAGATTTTTCGAACAGGGAGATGGTTAAAAAAACGCTGGCTCCCTCCACTCAGTTTTAATCCACGGTGACTGCGTCTGCGCCGTGCAATTTACTGTCACACCCGATATGAGTGGTATTTTCTGTAGTACTATTCTCATCAGTTTAATCCCTTTAACGTCCCCAATCTGGGGGCCATTTATTGAATAGATTTTTCGAACGGGGAGATGGTTAAAAAAACGCTGGCTCCCTCCACTCTGTTTTAAACCACGGTCACTGCGTCTGCGCCGTGCAATTTACTGTCACACCCGATATGAGTGGTATTTTCTGTAGTACTATTCTAATCAGTTTAATCCCTCTAACGTCCCCGACTCCCCAATCTGGGGGCCATTTATTGAATAGATTTTTCAAACGGGGAGATGGTTAAAAAAACGCTGGCTCCCTCCACTCTGTTTTAAACCACGGTGACTGCGTCTGCGCCGTGCAATTTACTGTCACACCCGATATGAGTGGTATTTTCTGTAGTACTATTCTCATTAGTTTAATCCCTGTTACGTCCCATATCAGGGATTGCCTTTTGTGAAAAAAAATTTAGGCCGGGTACCTTCGACTGCCTTCACAGACCAAACTCTCATACACCAAACTGAGTTGATTTCAGGAACCGGGAGATGGAAAAAGCAGCTTGGTCGGTCCTTTTACTCCCAAATTGGGGCACTGCGCGTGCACTGCGCGTGCACAGAGCAATGTGCTGTGACACCCTATATAAGTGGTGTCTTAACTAGTACTATTCCTATCAGTTTAATCACTGTTACGGACCCTATCCGGTCGAATTGATTAACCATTGTCGAATTAGCGAACCATTACGACATCATGAAATAATTTAGTTCTGAGCTCTGTACTTGCTTTGTATTGGAATTGATGGGGATTTTTTTAATTGTCTGCATCATTTCTAATAAACTATTAAGAGACTTTATTATGATTTTTTATTTTATGTATTAAAAACCCATACAACATATAAAAAAGAAAGGTAAATTATTGTTTTTTCTATGAAATATTATCCAGCCGTCCGATCGCTTTTGGTCTGACCATAATGAAGCAACGGCCTTATCATCTGGGGTGTGGCAACATTGCCAACACACTTATAGAGGTGATGATTGCTTCATTGTGATACGCAAGCCCCTTCACCACAAGGTAACGATCACGAAGGGGAATTGACACTTGTATGTGCCTTTTTTTTTTGGTTTGTTTTTGCAGCCACAGTGCTGCACCATAGGACAGAAAAATTAGGCATGTACACATGCCTGAAAAATAATGGCATTGTTGCAGCCGCTATTGTAGCAGCGGCCGGAAAAATTGATGTTTTCCAGGCAGAAAAGTGACTAAAACATTGCGGCTTGAACCCTAGTTGGTGGTGGAGAATTCACGAAAGTCATCCGGTATGCAGACATTAAATACAGCAGCGTGGGGACCATTTTGAGGCCAAGGCATGTAATCAGGCCTTTTGTTAGTCAAACGTATCCCCACTGTCAGTCCCTTCGGGATCCATGCCTCATTCATCTTTATGAAGGTGAGGTAATCAACACTTTTTGACCGAGGCGACTTCTCTTGTCAGTGACAATGCCTCCTGCTGCACTGAAGGTCCTTTCTGACAGGACACTTGAAGCAGGGCAGGCCAGAAGTTCTATCGCGAACTGGGATAGCTCAGGCCACAGGTCAAGCCTGCACACCCAGTAGTGAAGGGGTTCATTGCTCCTCAGAGTGTCGATATCTGCTGTTAAGGCGAGGTAGTCTGCTACCTGTCGGTCGAGTCGTTCTCTAAGGCTGGATCCCGAAGGGCTGTGGCGATGAGTAGGACTGAAAAAGCTCCGCATGTCCTCCATCAACAACACATCTGTAAATCGTCCAGTCCTTGCCGCCGTGGTAGGAGGAGGATTACACTCACCTCTTCCCCTGTTAGATTCCCGTTGTGCTGTGACATCCCCTTATAAGCTGTGTAAAGCATATTTTTAGTTTGGTTTTGAACTGCTGCATCCTTTCCGACTTTCGGTAATTTGGTAACATTTCTGCCACTTTCTGCTTATACCGGGGGTCTAGTAGCGTGGCCACCCAGTACAGATCGTTCTCCTTTATCCTTTTTATACGTGGGTTCCTCAACAGACATGACAGCATGAAAGACCCCATTTGAACAAGGTTGGATCCAGAGCTACTCATTTCCCGTTCCTCGTCCTCACTGATGTCATTGACGGTCTGTTCTTCCCCCCAGCCACGTACAACACCATGGGTCCCAGATAGGTGACAACAACGAGCACCCTGGGGTGCCTGCTGTGGTTGGTCTTCCTCCTCCTCAAAGCCGCCACATTCCTCCTCTGACTCCTCTTCCTCATACTCCTCTTCCAGCGTTGCTGCAGGTCCGCCAAGCGATGATGACAAGGCTGTTTCTGGTGGTGATGGTGACCCCAACTCTTCCTCTTCCTCTTCACGCTCATCTACAGCCTGATCCAGAACTCTACGCAGGGCACGCTCCAGGAAGAAAACAAATGGGATGAGGTCGCTGATGGTGCCTTCGGTGCGACTGACTAGGTTTGTCACCTCCTCAAAAGGACGCATGAGCCTACAGGCATTGCGCATGAGTGTCCAGTAACGTGGCAAAAACATTCCCAGCTCCGCAGAGGCTGTTCTAGCACCCCGGTCATACAAATACTCGTTGACGGCTTTTTCTTGTTGGAGCAGGCGGTCGAACATTAGGAGTGTTGAATTCCAACGTGTCGGGCTGTCGCATATCAAGCGCCTCACTGGCATGTTGTTTCGCCGCTGAATATCGGAAAAATGCGCCATGGCCATGTAGGAACGCCTGAAATGGCCACACACCTTCCTGGCCTGCTTGAGGACATCCTGTAAGCCTGGGTACTTAGACACAAAACGTTATACGATGAGATTCAACACATGTGCCATGCACGGCACATGTGACAACTTGCCCTAATTTAATGCCGCCAACAGATTGCTTCCATTGTCACACACCACTTTGCCGATCTCCAGTTGGTGCGGGGTCAGCCACTGATCCACCTGTGCGTTCAGGGCGGACAGGAGTGCTGGTCCTGTGTGGCTCTCTGCTTTCAGGCAAGTCAACCCCAAGATAGCGTGACACTGTCGTATCCGGGATGTGGAATAGCCCCTGGGGAGCTGGGGGGAATCAGTTGATGTGCAGCCAGACGCCGCAGCAGAAGAGGACTCAGCCGAGGAGGATATCGAAGAGGATGGAGTAGGAGTAGAGGAGGTGGCCGTAGGTCTGCCTGCAAGTCGTGGTGGTGTCACCAACTCCGCTGCGGAGCCACGCATTCCATGCTTGTCAGCCGTCAGCAGGTTGACCCAATGCGCAGTATACGTGATATACCTGCCCTGACCGTGCTTTGCAGACCAGGTATCAGTGGTCAGATGGACCCTTGCCCCAACACTGTATGCCAGAGATGCCATGACTTCCTTTTCAATGACATGGTAGAGGTTTAGGATTGCCTTTTTTGAAAAAAATTTTTGTCCGGGTACCTTCCACTGTGGTGTCCCAATAGCGACAAATTTTTTGAAGGCCTCAGACTCTACCAGCTGGTATGGTAAAAGCTGGCGGACTAAGAGTTCCGTCAAGCCAGCTGTCAGTCGCCGGGCAAGGGGGTGACTTTGTGACATTGGCTTCTTATGCTCAAACATGTCCTTGACAGACACCAGACTGTGGGCAGATGAGCAGGAACTGCTGAAGGTGAGAGATGGAGTGGCGGGTGGTTGAGAGGGGGCAGGGAGGACAGCAGTGGTTGACGTGGCTGAAGATGCTGGACCAGGAGGAGCATGGTGGCTTTGAGTTTGTGTGCTGCTTGTACTCATGTGTTGATCCCATAGGCGTTTGTGATGTGAGATCATGTGCCTTCGCAAAGCAGTTGTACCAAGGTGGGTGTTGGACTTCCCACGACTCA
Organism: Bufotes viridis; assembly: GCA_033119425.1. Taxonomy (NCBI): domain Eukaryota; kingdom Metazoa; phylum Chordata; class Amphibia; order Anura; family Bufonidae; genus Bufotes; species Bufotes viridis. Next base: position 457,006,423 of record CM065592.1, read on the forward strand.
GTTTCTTTTGGCACAGGTTGCAAATGGCATTGCTTTTATCAGAGGCAGACACACACAAAAAATGCCACACTGCTGAGCTTTGCAATGACGGCATTCTGGTGGTGGCAACAGCATGCGTTGACTGGCGTGCTGTCTGGCTGACCCCAGGTGCCGATACATGCTGTCTGACTGTGCCACTAACTCCTTGCGACGACCTCCCCCTGCTTCCAACTCGTCTCCTCATTCTCTCTGTCTCCCCTTCAGAACTTTCCCCCTCTTCTTCTCTTCAAGCAGGCACCCACGTGGCATCTGTGGACACATCGTCATCATCAACCGCTTCACTTGTATCTGACACCTCAGCAAAGGAAGCAGCAGCAGGTACAACATCATCATCATCATCATCATCACACTGTACGTCCATGTGTGTAATCCTGCCTGACTGAGACATATCCCTGTAATCTACATCATCTGGCAATAATGGTTGCGCATCACTAATTGCATCCAACTGATGTGTAAATAACTCCTCTGACGGATCAAGTGAAGCGGCTGTGGTGGCTGTGGTGGTAGTGGTGGTGGCGACGGGCGGGTGCGTGGTAACTTGAGAGCAGGTGACCGAAGCTGAGCTGGAGGAGGATGGTGCGTCAAGGTTCTTAGCGGAAGCTGTTGAAGATTGGGTGTTCTGTCTAAGCCAGTCAACTACGTCCCTACGAATTTTTCGGGTTCAGGGTATGTGGCCTTTGAACACTGGGCATTATTCCAGGGACAGTGGAAATCACAGCACCACGACCACGACGGCCCCTGCGGGGTGGCCTGCCTCTGCCTGTCATTTTTTTTTTAGATAAGTGGTACTACGCGTGCTAGGTACTGTGCCACCCGGTATGAGTGGTGGGCACTGGCAGTGGGCACACTACAGTCAGTGGAAGCGGGCCTGACACACACTGGCAGCAGGCAAGCAACTGAATTTAGACTACTGTCTAAAAATGAAATGCCTTATTTATCGGCAAGCTACTGTGCCACCCGGTATCAGTGGTTGGCACTGGCAGTGGGCACACTACAGTCAGTGGAAGCAGGCCTGACACACACTGGCAGCAGGCAAGCAACTGAATTTAGACTACTATCTAAAAATGAAATGCCTTATTTATCGGCAAGCTACAGTGCCACCCGGTATCAGTGGTTGGCACTGGCAGTGGGCACACTACAGTCTGTGGAAGTGGGCCTGACATACACTGGCAGCAGGCAAGCAACTGAAATTAGACTACTGTCTAAAAATTAAATGCCTTATTTATCGGCAAGCTACTGTGCCACCCGGTATCAGTGGTTGGCACTGGCAGTGGGCACACTACAGTCAGTGGAAGTGGGCCTGACACACACTAGCAGCAGGCAAGCAACTGAAATTACACTAAAGTGTAAAAATGAAATGCCTTTTTTTGATGCAAAGTACTGTGCCACACGGGATGACAGGCGTGGGCACTGGCAGTGGGCACACTACAGTCAGTGGAAGTCGGCCTGACATACACTAGCAGCAGGCAAGCAGCTGAAATTACACTAAAGTGTAAAAATTAAATGCCTTTTTATGCAAAGTCCTGTGCCAGCCGGTATGAGTGGTGGGCACTGGCAGTGGGCACACTACAGTCAGTGGAAGTCAGCCTGACACCACTGGCAGGCAACTAACCTTAGATTAAAGTGTAAAAATTAAGTGCCTTTTTTTATGCAAAGTCCTGTGCCACACGGGATGACAGGGGTGGGCACTGGCAGTGGGCACACTACAGTCAGATGAAGTCGGCCTGACACACACTAGCAGCAGGCAAGCAGCTGAAATTACACTAAAGTGTAAAAATTAAATGCCTTTTTATGCAAAGTCCTGTGCCAGCCGGTATGAGTGGTGGGCACTGGCAGTGGGCACACTACAGTCAGTGGAAGTCAGCCTGACACACACTGGCAAGCAACTAACCTTAGATTAAAGTGTAAAAATGAAGTGCCTTTTTTATGCAAAGTCCTGTGCCACACGGGATGACAGGGGTGGGCACTGGCAGTGGGCACACTACAGTCAGTGGAAGTCAGCCTGACACACACTGGCAGGCAACTAACCTTAGATTAAAGTGTAAAAATGAAATGCCTTTTTTGATGCAAAGTCCTGTGCCACACGGGATGACAGGGGTGGGCACTGGCAGTGGGCACACTACAGTCTGTGGGCCTGCAGCTCCTCACACACAGGCAGGCCAGGCAACTGCAATATGTATATAAAGGGAAAAAAAAAGCAGACTAATGTTGCAGCCCTAAAAAGGGCTTTTTGGGGTGCTGTCAGGACGCTGTCCTTACAGCAGAGATCAGATGAGTCTTTCAGGACTGGAGTGGACACTGAATACACTAGCCTAGCTATCGATTTCCCTATTAAATTAGCAGCAACTACACTCTCCCTCCTCTCACTAAGACTGCAGCTTCAGAAGGAATCTAAAATGGATGCTGTGCAGGAGGTGGGAGGGTCTGGGAGGGAGGGTATGCTGCTGATTGGCTGGAATGTGTCTGCTGAGTGTGAGGTACAGGGTCAAAGTTTGCTCAATGATGATGTATAGGGGGCGGACCGAACATCGCATGTGTTCGCCCGTTGAGGCGAACGCGAACAAGCTATGTTCGCCGGCGGATAGTTCGGGCCATCTCTAAACATTTATAAAATGTGGGCGGAGTCTACAACGGCCAATCAAATTTCAGCCATTCGTTTAAATGGAAAACTTTAAAACTGCCGCTGCTCTTAGACTGTTAATGGCAGGGTCCTCAAACTTGGCACAGTTGGTCACTGGAGGAATAGGATTAAAATTAAGAAAAGTGGGAGGAGCCAAACACAGCCAATCAGATTTCTTTGATTTTAAATGGTAAAAATTAAAAATGCTGGCATTCCAACATTTATTGATGTCATGGACCTTAAATATCACAAATGTGGTCATTGGGTGTTTCCACTTCAAGGTTAGATAAGTGGGTGGAGCCACCAACAACCAATCAAATTTCACTCATTGATTTTCAGGAGAAAAAAATAAATTACTGCCATTTTTACATGTTAAATGCCATAATTCCCAAACCTTACCCTCAGTTCACACTTGCGCGTTTTACAGCGCGTTAGAACGTGCTGTAAAACGCATAACCGATGCAAATCAATGCTTCCTTATGGGACTGGTTCACATTTTCGCGTTTTACAGCGCGTTCGAACGCGCTGAAAAACGCCCGACGCATAAACAAGTACTTGAGCTTTTTTGGGGGCGTTTGTCGCGTGTTTTGGCCCATAGACTTCAATACGCTTGTATTTTGGGTGTTTTTGACACGTTCGAACGCGCGTTTATGAATTTGCAACATGCTGGAAAGGCCAAACCCCAGGTTTGCAAATTATAGTGCTTGTGGGCTATGGCCAGACTGGCACATTATAGGTGCTTCTATGTCTACAGTACCAGTATTGGGCATCTAAATGGGACCCGTAATTTCGCCAACATTGGCTTCTATTCTACTGGCCGAGTATTGGGCACATAAATGGGACCCCTTATTTCGCCCACATTTTTTAACATTGTTAATGGGCGATTATTGTTGGCCACTATAGGGGCATCAACAAGGGGCACTATATAGGTGAAAAAACAGAAATGCACAAAGTAACTCTTCAAATCTTGTAATTCCGCCATAATAAGAAACAACCAAAATGGAAAATTAAAAGATAAAGAAACAATCTTTTCTGCAGAACAATAGAAAAGAACATAAATTTAGATGGCTTCCAATTGCCAGGGTAACTCCCCCTGTGGTGACATAAAATATGCCGTGAAGTGGTCCCGAACAGCCGCACCGTGTCTGTTCCCACGCACACCGCTCTGATTCGGACTCTCCAAGGAATGGCTGAGCGAATCCTCAAAATTATAGCCATCCCTTTCTCTAACAAAATTATGGAGAGCACAGGCTGCCTTCACGGCCGAGATGGCGGTCTCCAATTTCAGATGAATGGGCGAGTGGAGAAAGCGCCATTTGTTGGCTAATATGCCGAAGGCGCACTCCACCACCCTGCGTGCTCTTGTCAGACGGTAATTAAATACTCGCCTGGCAATGGAGAGTCCCCGGCTGGAGTATGGCCTCATCATATGCTCACCCAGCGCAAATGCCTCGTCACCCACAAAAACAAACGGCATAGCAGAATAAGTGGTGCCAGGCAGTGTGGTGTTCCCCGGGAGGTCCAGAGCATTATTAATGAGCATTTGACCAAAGTCAGAATGCCCAAAAACAGCTGAGTCAGAGCTGCTGCCATAGGAACCCACATCAATGTAACAGAAACAATAGTTGGTATCACATACCGCAAAAAGAACAAATTAAAAATATTTTTTATAATTAAAAAATTGACTTCCACTCCTGATTGGCTTCTGAATGCGGATGTGTTTGCCGTCTATTGCTCCGACACGGTTCGGGAAATTGCAGGATTGTTGAAACTGATCCGCAATTTTCAGCCACTCCTCCTTTTGTGGTTGGGCCATCATAGCAGCATGAAGGACATCCCAAATGGCAACGCAGATTTCCCGGACGACCATACTGGTTGTGGATTTCCCGACCATAAAGGCGTAGTGAAGACTGGCCAAAGACTGTCCTGTACCTAAATACCTGAAACAAATGTGAGAAAATAAAGAGACATTATTGGATGTTTATCTGTTTTTTTCTAGTCAACACAATCAAAGGCAAATGGAAAAGCCTGAAAGACTCCTTTATGCGACATAGGCGAAAAGAAAGGGAGCAGAGGAGCGGATCTTCCCCAAATGTTAAATATATTGGAAAATTTTCCAAATTTGAAAGATTTTATTGTTGTAAAAAAAAAAAATTATCTTGAGTTTGTTAAACAGAGTTACCACATTTTGGCGAGAAATGTAAGATGTTCTTACTTTCCCCAAAGATAAAGAATTTGAACAAAATGTTTGGACTATTATTTGTAAGTGAGGGGTTAAACATTGAAAAATGTGGATACATGATGCATGTATGGGATATCTATGCCAAACGTACAAATCATACACATCAAATACCCCCGCACAAACACTCATACGTCACAAACAACAGGAGAAAATCACCACGGCAACACTCATATCCAGTCACCACACACTGCAAATGGTTTTAATGGCCACAATTATAGTCTACTTACCGCAAAGTAATGACCAGTCTTTCCACTGGTGGGATGCTGTCCCTCATTAATGTGTCCTGATGCTGCAAATGAGTGGCCAACAGCCCCAGGAGCTCGTCAAAGCTGTGGAAAACGAAAATGGTGATGGTTAACAATACAAAAAGCAAAAAACACTTAGCTTAACAATTAAAAAAAACATTGAAATAACGTATACGTACTAACCTGTGGATGGACATCCTTGTGTAGGCAAAAAACTTGTCCTCATGGGCACGGAGGTTCTCGTACAGTGCCCAGAACTGTCCCCTCTCCTGTCGATTGGCAATCACAGGATGGACCCAGAAGCGTCGCTCGCTGTCCCGCCTTCTCCTCAAGCGTTCAAGTTGGATAGCTACAACAAGTGCCGCAACACGTCGCCTTCTTTAGCATTCCATGTCTCCAAACCACACACTCTACCAACTAACATGGAATTTCACACCAGCAATGCACTCTGATTGGCCAAACTTCATATAGACAGGGATATTTGGTCATTGGACAACACTGCAGTCAATCACACAAACGCGCGTAAAACGCGCGTTTACTATTGCCAAAAACACACGTAAAACGCGTGTCTCAGAAACGCTCAGGTCTGAACCCAGCGTAAAGTGTTAGGGCTCTTGCAGACGAGTGGATTGCCTGCGTGTTATCCGCAGCGAGAATGAGAGCCAAGCTGCGCGGTGGATATCAGAGGCACGGAGAAGTTTCTGGCTGGGTTCACACTTGAGCGTTTTACAGCGCGTTTGAACGCGCTGAAAAACGCCCTACGCTCAAAAAAGTTCTTGAGCTTCTTTGGGGCGTTTAGTCGCGCGTTTGCGGCCATAGGATTGCATAGGAACGCGCAAATATGTTCTTTTGCGCCTTTGTGACCAGAAAAACGCGCGTACGAACGCGCGTTTGGCACATAGCAACAGGCAATAAAAGGCCTCACCCTAGTGACAGGCAAATGTCTAGCCTAACCAAGATGGAGGAAGCAGGCTACAATAGTGAGACACTGATCAGGCTTGTGCAGGCAAAACGCTGCCTGTATGACATCCAAGATGCAAAATACAAAAACAGGAGAAGCAGGCATGGGAGGACATTGGACAAAACATCTGGCCACAGTGGAAGAGACTATCCAAAACAGGGAAAGAAGGCAAAGGTATTAACATGTGTGTTCTGAGTGTAAAAAGGAAATCCTTGTGTGCACTCGTGTAAAAACTATATGTAATAGTCCAGTCCACTCTACCTGCGGCCCTCCAGCTGTTGTCAAACTACAACTCACAATATGCTGTGCTGTATTTTACTTGCTGTAGCCTGTCCAGGCATGCATGGAGTTGGAGTTTTGCTACAGCTGGAGGGCCGCAGCTTCACCATCCCTGTTCTAGTATATGGCCAGTCAATGGTTCCCCGTCACCCACATTCTGGCACAATGTAGTGGCCCAGTATGCACTTGTTCCACTGTGTTTCGCCTGACGGCGCTGTTCTAATCGGGAAATGTATTTTAAATTCTAATGTTGGCCTACATTTGTGGTGCGGATTTGTGTTATAAAGTTCATATGGATATTGTCTACGTTGAAACATTATTGTGCTTGTGGGCTATTGCAACACTGGCACATTATAGGTGATTGTATGTCTACAGTACCAGTATTGGGCACATAAATGGGACCCCTAATTCCGCCCACATTGTTTTACCTTGTTAATGGACGAGTATTGGTGGGCACTATTGAGGCTTCTACAAGGGGCACTATATAGGTGAAAAAACGGCATTGCACAAATTCACTCTTCAAATCTTTTAATTCAGCCATTACAATAAACAAAGAAAATGGAAAATTAAAAGATAAACAATCTTTGCAACAGAAAAAGACAAAAAAATATCAATTTATATGGCTTGCATTTGCCAAGGTAACTCCCCCTGTGGTGACATGAAATATGCAGTGAAGTGGTCCCGAATGGCGGCACCATGTGTGGTCCCACGAACACCGCTGCGAGTCGGACTCTCCATGGAATGGCTCAAAGAATCTTCAAAATTGAAGCCATCCCTTTGTCTGACAAAATTGTGAAGAGCACATGCTGCCTTCACAGCTTAGACAGCGGTCTCCAATTTCAGATGTATGGGTGAGTGCAGAATTCGCCATTTGTTGGCTAATATGCCGAATGCACATTCCACCACCCTGCGTGCTCTTGTCAGACGATAATTAAAAACAGGCCGCACAATGGAGAGACCACGGCTGGAGTATGGCCTCATAAGATGCTCACCTAGAGCAAATGCCTCGTCACCAACAAAAACAAATGGCATAGACGGATAAGTGGTGCCAGGCAGTGTGGTGTTCCCGGGAAGGTCAAGGGCATTATTAAGGAGCATTTGACCAAAGTCAGAATGGCCAAAAACAGCAGAGTCAGAGCTGCTGCCATAGGAACCCACATCGATGTACCGGAAACAATAGTTAGCATCACATACCGCAAAAAGAACAACAGAAAAGTATCTTTTATAATTAAAAAACTGACTGCCACTCCTCATTGGCTTCAGAACGCGGATGTGTTTGCCGTCAATTGCTCCTACACAGTTCGGGAAATTGCATGTTTGCTGAAAATTATCCGCAATTTGCAGCCACTCCTCCTTGTTGGGTTGGGCCATCACAGCAGTATGAAGGACATCCCAAATGGCGATGCAGGTTTCTCTAACGATCACGCTGGCTTGGATTTCCCGATCAGGAAGGTGTAGTGAAGACTGATCAAAGACTGGCCAGTAGCTTAATAGCTGAAAAAAATTTGAGAAAATAAAGATAAAAATTATTGGATGTTTTGCAATTTTTATTATAGTAAACTTACTAAAAAACAAGTGGAAGAGCCTCAAAAATGCCTTCATTCGTCATCGGCGCAAGGAGAGGGAACAGAGGAGCGGAGCTTCACCAAGTGCACGGTCCAGCTATGTCCATGCGGAGCAAACGGCCTTTCTAATACCATGCACTGAAATGCGTAGGTGAGTCCAGTGCATACACATGCAGGAGAGGGTGTGGTATGACATGCATTTACTTTCATATATTGCACATACTTATGTATATTTTCATGTTCACAGCACCGATAGAAGCTGGTCGCAAAGTCAACAGCAGGAGGAGGAAGAGGAGGAGGCCACCAGGGACAGTGAGACCTGTGCATCTACAGGGCCACTAAGTCCTCCTCCACCCGATCCCACCCCTACATTCCAAACCCCCACACAGCCTGCCCCACCTGTCGTGGAAACCGAAAACATTCGGACTCACCGTCCAAAAAGGAGAAGACCAGATAGCCAAGAGGACCGGCTAATTGCATGCCTGGATGCACTTGCCCATCCAGCACCCAAACTCTCTAGTGATGCCCTTTTCTTACTTAGTTTGGAGCAAAAAATGCTGCAAGTGCCCAGAAGTCGCATAACTGAAGCGAGGGAAACCATAACAAGGTGCCTAGACAGCTTCATTCCACATTATGACATCACACAGCCCAACAATGCACCACAACATCCACCAACCACTCACACATACACATCACAAACATACCCACAAACTAACATACCACACCCTCACTACACATGGCACACACAACCACAATCATCATACAGCTATCCCTCCACCAGCATGGGCAACAACACCTCCACCACCACTCAAATGCAACCTGCCCATCAATCAGGCGGAATGAGAGAGGCCATGCGGGATCTAGAGCCACAGTTTGCCTTCCCACAGTACCAAAACCTTTGAGAAATAGCATACATTGTTAATATAGGAAAATTTCCGAAAAATTTTAAGTTAACAAGTACGATAGTTATGTGGATTTTGTTATACACAGTTTGCGCATTTTTTGAGGAACTGTAAGATGTTATTTTTTTTCCCAAAAATAAAAACATTCGCAAAGTTTTTGGGACTCTTATTTCGAAGTGAGTGGTTCCGTATGGAAACATGTGGGTAAACTATGTATGTATGGTATCTATATGCCAATTTTATAAAGCATACACAGCCAATACCCCCCCGCACAAGCACTCAAACGTCACAACCACCAGTAGAAAATTACAAAGGCCACACTAATATCCAGTCACCACACAATGCAAATGCTTTATAAGGCCACTATTAGAGTCTACTTACCGCAAAGTAATAATCAGTCTTTCCGCTGGTGGTATACTGTCCCGCATGAAGGTGTCCTGACGTTCTAAACGTGTGCCCAACAACCCCAGGAGCTCATCAAAGCTGTTGAAAACGAAAATGGTGAGGGATAACAATACCTAAAAACTAAAACTGGTACCTTCACAATTGGACCACCACTACTATACATATTGTATATGTACAAACCTGGTGATGGACATCCGCGTGTAGGAAAAAAATTTGTCTTCATGGGCCCGGAGGGTCTCGAACAGTGCCCAGAACTGTCCCCTTTCCTGTCGATTGGCAATGACAGGATGGACCCAGAAGCATCGCTTGCTCTCTCTCCTTCGCCACAAACGTCTAAGATGGATTGTTGCAACAATTGCCGCAATTGGTCGCCTTCTGGAGAATTCCATGACTGCAAACAATCCACTCTCCCAACACACATGAAATTTCCTACCAACAATTCTCTCTCATTGGACACCTTTCATATAGACAGGGCTGTATTTTCATTGGACAACACTGCTGTCAATCACACAAACGCGCGTAATACGCATGTTGACTATGGACAAAAACGCGTACAAAAACGCGCATAAAACGTGCGAAAAAAAGCGCGTTAAACACGCATATCAAAAACGCTCAAGTGTGAACCCAGCCTCTATCATGTTACTGCTTCGTGCCTCTGAGGTCCACCGCACAGCTTGACTCTCATTCTCGCTGCGGATAACACACAGGAGATCCGCTTGTCTGCAAGAGCCCTTAGTCACTGGGTGACTGGTTCACAATTAGGAAAAAAAAGGGTGGGGCAGCAACAGATTTCAGCCATTGACCTTAATGAAAACTGCTGCCATTATCACAGTTTAAATGCCAAGTGTCCCAAAGTTAGCACAATTGATCACTGCGTGACTGCGGTCAAAAGTTAGTTAAAGTGGGTGGAGCCTAAAAAAGCCAATCAGATTTCACCTATTGACTTCAATGTAAAACTTTTAAATACTGTTATTCTCACAATTTTAAAACCAGAGGCCCCAAACTTGGCACAGACCATGACTGGTTGACTGGGGTTAAAATTTGGAAAACTGGGTGGAGTTTAAAACACCCAATCAAATATCACCTATTGCTATTTAATGGGAGTATTTAAATTGCTGCCATTCTTACGCTGCTAATGGCAGGACTTTTTATTATGAATCATAACGAAGCTCATACACAGAACATTTCCAAATAGAGAAAATAACCCGACCAGTTTCTCACCCCACTCTCCCCCCACATTCAAAATACTCATCCATGCTTTGCTTATATATTTACATAGAAACCTATTTGTATAAAAAGGACAAACAAAGATATATACAGGACTTATTATCAACTTCTATCCCTTCACCCACCCCACACACAAGCCGGCCTCCCAACAAAGTTCCAGAGGATAACCCTGGGCTTTTCAGTCCATAGTTGAACTCCCCAGTCAGACTGGGGTTGACCAGCTTGTATAGAAAATTACACACACATTTTTTTTTTTTTAATCCCCCACAAACATTCTTCACCAAACCTAACTAACCCCAAGACATTAATCCTCAAAACCTCCAATAATATATACAATAATATATACAATTATCTTAGAATTATTTCATAATTCATACAGTACATGACACCAAACCCAACTTTCCAGCTATGGTTCAATGCCTGTAAACCAAACCATCCTGCTTATATCAAAAAACAAAAAGCTATAAGTGGCAAACTAGCCCAACAGCGGGACTTAGAGCTACTCGGTTAAGGTACCCCAAAACAAAAGCCCTTCCAAAGACTAGAGGCCTTGGGGCCACCCAACCTTTCATGGTCAAGGGAGCGCACCTTATCCAGGTCACCCCTGATGCTCCTATAAACAGTCTCCACCGGGAGGACTTTGCACCCGTCGACACTAAACACCTTGCACACCAGATGTGGTACCTGACCACTGCGCTAACTAGGAATAAAGTGCAATTGTCCCGTTCACCCAGTTCTCTGAATGCACCATAGACCCACTCTGCGTAGGACAGGGCAGCCAGCCTAGGCCAAACGATGGAAGCCCCCACCTTTTTGTAGACCTCTATATTAAAAGGACAGTGACGCAAGAAATGGTCCATGCTTTCTAGCACAGGACCTTACATGGTGCGCTAAGATGCGTCGGGTCGCCACACTTGTGGCAGACCTTTGGTTGCCCCTGATAGAAAACCATTATCCGATCCCTCCCTATAAAGGCCCAGGAGGTAATGTGGGTAACAGAATTCCCCTGGGCCCTCAATGTCACGCTAAAGGTCCAGGCCCCCTGACCAAATACCACGCTCGTCCAGGACCTTGGCAAGGAAACTGCCCACCTCACCGTAAGGACTTAGCCAAGTGCTCAAGTCAGCACTAGAGTGAGACTCATTACAAGTCAGAACGGTCACACTCTTTAGGCTGGGTTCACACGAGCGTAATGGTTTTCAGTCCGGATGCGTTCCGGATTGTTCGCTCCACCTGTGCCAGAATTTGGACCCGCCTGCGAGCTGAAGTGCTGCCCCCACCTACAAGGCAGCAGTGGCTGCAGATAGCCCACGGCTTCCTTGAGAGGGCACAATTCCCCAATTGTATTGGTGCCCTTGATGGGAAGCATATACGGGTAAAGAAGCCACCGAACTCAGGGTCCCGATACTACAATTATAAGCAGTTTCTCTCTGTAGTTTGTTGGCCTTGGCTGACACAAACTACAGGTTTATAATTGTAGATATCGGGGCCTATGGAAGTTCAGCAGATGCTCGCATCTTCCGGGCTTCCAGAATGAGTCAGTGGCTTCAGTCAAACCAACTTGACATTCCACAGCCCTCTGGCACTCCTTCCCCATATGTAATTGTTGCAGATGAAGCCTTTGCTCTCTCCCCCAACCTAATGCGGCCATTTCCCAGGCGTGGCTTAGATGAGAACCGACCCAACTTTAACTACAGATTAAGCCGGGCCTGTCGGTTTGTGGTGTGTTTTTTTGGGATCTTAGTGAGCAAATGGCGCATTTTACTTTCAGCAATACAGATGGCCCCTGAAAATGTAAATGCGGTTATTAAAGCATGTGTAGTGCTTCATAATTACACAAGAATGCATGACTCTGTTTCCGAAGAGGATGCTGACGTCTGAACTACAGCTGACCAAGGAGGCGTACCTCTGCTTGGAACAGCTGGTTTAGTCAGTCTGAGAGTGTGTCAACAATTTGTGGACTACTTTGTCTGCTGCTGGTTCCTTTCCATTCCAACAGTCTTCACGAGGATCCTGAAAATGTTATCTGACCCGTGGAAGGTTATCTTTCCTTTTATGTGTCCTAGTTGGATTATGTCATGATTTGTACTTTTTGGACGAAAAAAAAGACTGAACAACATGTGGTGTACGACTTTTTTTGAGTTTGTTCTCACCAAAAGCACAACCAAAACAAACAAAATAACATGTGTGGCTACATAACATGGGTAACATCATCCCACAAGACCTTACAAATTTTAATGTGAAGAGGGTGGGGGCTGGGAACCCTCGGTTTGGGAGGGCTGGTTGCCTCCAAAGTGTGGTTGCGGCGCCAGCTGAGATGGGGTGGGAGCATGGGCAACATATGATTGGTCCCCACTATATTGGTAACCATAATGTGGTGGGGGATGGGCAAATGCAGGTGGAGGAGGTGGAAGATGAAGGTAGTGTGGAGCACTCACTGGTAGATTTTGTGGCTGCCATGGTGGTGGCCTGTGGATGTTGCGGTGACTCTGCCAGTTTTCAAGGGCCATGAAAACATCTGTGGGGTCGTTTGGAGTTGTGACGGCCTCCAAAACAATACTAATGTCACCTTGTGTGCGCAGAAATAAATCATCTGGGAGGCACCTTAAAATAGGTCCCAGACTCCTAGCATACAAATCATATAGGTCCTCCTGACGCGCTCTAGAGAGGTAGTCGAGGACCCTGCTATTCACGTCACCTTCCACCTGTGGCAGTGAACGTTTACCCTGTCTCGGCGGTTGGATGGAAGGTTCAGAAGCCGGATTATTGCCCATGGAGCTGGTGGAGGGTCCAGCTTGTTCCATTTCTTCAGGCTCAGGTAAGACTGCAGTGTCTTCCTCGCCTGCTGAAGAATGTAGAGGCCCAGCAGCCTCAGGATCGGGCTCCAAATTATCGTCCGTCCTTCAAACAATGAAATATTCATACATAATATGTATAATTAATGACACATTTGCTTCAGGTATGAAAAAAAAAAAACATCCTAAAGATATACTTAAATGAAGACTGGTATACTTACGGGCGCAGGTCCAGGATATCTTTAAGGAACATGAGCTGTTCCTTATACATGTAAGGGCATTTCTTCAAGGGGCCCGAGCCACTGCTGCCTTTTTGCGTCATCTCTTTCCTAAACTGATCGCGACAACTCCGCCATCTATTTTTGATTTCGTCAACTTTAAACACAAAGAGAAAAAACATACATTTGAAAACTAAACAAACCAGAGGAAGCGGTAGCATGGCACATGGCAAAATATGTAATAGCTTTTAAGGTTCAATTTCATGTAGACGAGGTTAAGTAATTTACGATGCCGCATACATAACATTAGTTATCGCACAAACTCACACACACACATATATATATATATATATATATATATAAATAGAGATATGGACATATCACTTACTTAAATTAGTGCGCCTAGATGCTGGTGTTTGGCCCCAAACACTTGAAAGGACCTCCTGAGCAACTTCTTCCCATGCTAAATCCTTTTTGAACTTGTCATGGTACTCTCCAGACCTGCTGTCCCAAAGGCAGGGCCGCTCCTGGACTATGACAATCATCTTTTCAACATCCATGGGCTTGGAACGCTCCGCACAGGTCGTATTTCTGCAAATCAGCATGCAAGTGCTCACTTCCTGTGTTGCTAGGTTACATGCGTTAAAAACGCAACGCATTGCATCCGGATGCAATGCGTTATTAACGCAGCCCCATTCATTTCTATGGGGCCGGGGATGCGTTTATAACGCAGAATATAGAGCATGCTTCGATTTAAACGCAACGCATAAGTGATGCGTGAAAAAAAACGCTCATGTACACAGCCCCATTGAAATGAATGGGTCAGGAATCAGTGCGGGTGCAGTGCGTTCACATCACGCACTGCACCCGCGCGGAAAACCCACACATGTGAATGCAGCCTTACTGAGGTCTGGCGGGTGATGGCCTGGACGGCAAAACCTCGCCACTCCAGGGTGCTCTTTGTCAGCTCATAAAATTGTTTACAAGTTCAGGGAAAGATTATTCAAGGTGTAGGGAAAAGATAGGGAGGAATGATTCCACAGTATTTATGTTGAACAGGGTTCAGAAGGGGAGGTTACAGCTTGGGTAATAGGAACAATCCTATTATACCTTGCTGCACTGAATGGGGATCCAAATTGCTATTATACAGCTCTGTAATTCCAGCAAACCGTTCTTGTTATTGGGCTCCAAGTGCTGTTTGAAACACCCCTTAACAGGGTTTATTACAAGGAAATATTTATACATTTTATTTCTGCATTTTTTTGCTTCTGTTAGTGGGAAAAAAAGGGCTTATTAGCCGTTGTGTGGTGAATTGTGAACATTACAGCCCTTTTTGGCATGTATTAGTGGCAAAAGAAAAATATATTTGCCGTTCAGCGGTGCAGTTATATGTTCAAAAGCCCTTTTTGGTGTGTATTAGTGGAAAAAAAGGAGCTTATTAGCCGTTGAGTAGTGAAGTGAGAAAATTAGACTTTTTTGGGGTGTTTTAATTTCCTTTTTATTTATTTATTTGATCTAACAGTATGTCAGGCAGAGAAGTGCCAGGCCCTGCACAGGGAAGTGACAGAGGCCTAAATGTTTCTGGAGCAGACACAGGTCGCAACAGAGTAAGGGGGCGTGGCAGCAGGAGTAGCAGCGAGAGGCCTGAGCTCCCAGTGTCATCTAGCGTCGTGTCTTGACCAGCAATCCAGCAGTTCTTGAATGGTTGACTCGGTCATCCACTTCGTCCTAAGTGACATCAAACACCCCCAGCCAAGAGTTGGTGGGTTCGTCAGACACAACTCTTAGTTGGCATGGCCCGGGATAAGGCCCTTTGCCCTCACCTATCTTCAACCTGCCTCTGTCCTTTTCTGTTCCCTCAGCCAGAGAAGTATTATATGCTGTGTGCTCAGCTCCACTATACATTGAGGACGAGCTACTAGAAGACAGTCAGCAGCTACTGGCCAGCCAAGATGTGGAGGAGACATCCGCTACTTCCTCCACTAGGCGTGCAAGTAGTGATAAGGAGAGTGGCGTGGGTGCTGGTGTTGTGAGCGGTGAGGCTCCTGACCCAGAGACCGTTTAGGAGGACATGCGTGACATGCAGACAGTATTTAATTATGATGATGTAGCTGATCGCACTTGGGAGCCAGGAGAAGAGGGTGGCAACTTGCTTTTGAGGCAGTGGAGGAGCCAGGAAGTTGCTAGCGTGGCCGGGAGTCAGCACGGTGTCAGCAGTGGGAGGTTGGTAGCCCAACGTGCCCGGGGTAGACCAACTGCTTCGCAGGACCTTTCCTGCCTGGAAAGTAGTGGTGCACGGGTTCACGGAAGCAGCAGCGGTAGTAGTCATTGCGTAGTGTTGGGGGTAAAATCACCTACTCAGTGGTGTCAGTTTTTTGTTAAGCTGCTGGAAGGAGGTGAACATGGCCATATGTAGAATCTGTGGGCAGAAGGTGAAGTGTGGCCAGGGTGCCAATGTTGGCACCACGGCCCTGCGTCAACATATGCAGTGTCACCATAAAGTGGTCTGGGATAAACGTGGCTCCAATGTGGTGGTTCAGCCTGCTGCAGCAATCGGTACATCACGCAGTGGCATGCACCCGGTTTCACGCAGTCAAGGCTCCACCACCTCAGCCGTAGGGAGCTGTCTGTCCTTCCCATCATCTGCTGGTCCTGATGCTCCTGGTCCTCCTCCTCCTCATAAGTCATTCCATCAGCAGTTGATAAACAAAGTGATTGCCAAGAGACAACAGTATGCATTCATCCAACAGCGCAGAACCTGAATGTACTCCTGTCCATGTTGCTGGTGCTCCCTCCCTTTCCAAGTGGTGGACTCTGCACCTTTCAGAGAACTGATGTCATTACACAGGATATGGATAAGTGCAGTCCTAAACTCCACCCCACCTCTGTCCCTGCCTACTTGCACGGCCAGTCCTAACTGATGGCGTACAGCTTGGCGGCAGTCGCTCACCTAGATACGTGCAGGGGCATAAGGAGATAAGAGAAGTACTGTAACAGAGTCAGACAAGCCAAAGTCAAAGCCAGGAGGTCACCAGGTACACAGGAAGCAATCCAGTAACAAAGTCAAAACACAATCTAGAGTCAGAAGCCAAGAGGTCATGTCAATTCCAGGGAGGTCACAAGGTCGAGGTCCAAAACACACAAGGCACAATATGAAATTGCTGCTGAGGGTAGCAAGACCAATCACAGGCAACCTGTGGCCAGCAGGCTGCCTGTTAAAATAGCCCTAGGAGGTTAGTTACATGACGTGGCCAGCGTCAAGTGACTCATGTTACACGATTCAATACAGCTGAGCGCCGACTCACCATTATCGGTGCTCAGCTCCCCTGCAGCTCATTGTCTAGGGGATGGAGGACGCCGGCCGAGTCCTCCCCACCCCTGGTTTCTGTGGAGACGAGGATGCCGGCTGCGTCTCCGCTCCACTACATGCACTGGATGCCGGTGGCGCTGTGAAGAGGAAGCACGTCGCCAACTCCCTGTTACAACTGATGGCTTCTGCCGAGCTGAGGTGCAGAGTCCCAAGCTGTCATTTCTTTGCCAAAAAGGCAGTACCAGCTCTACACAAATGTAGAAATGAAGGTGGGCCAGTCCTTGAACCTGTCGGTGTCTGCCAAAGTGCACGGCATTGCCGATGTGCGGAGCTGTAGCTATGGTGAGGGACAATACATGCGCTTTAAAGCCCAGTGGGTGAATGTAGTTCCTGCACAGCCACACCAGTAACTTGGCCAGGTGACGCCGCTTCCGCCTCCATGTTGTCACACCATTGGTCCTGCGACAATGTCCGCCTCTGCCTCCTCATCCTCCACCATGTCCTCAGCCGCCACTGCAGGGACAATTCTCAGTGCCCCTCTAGCATACCACATGTGCAGGATACAGGCAGTGTCACGCTTTCTCCGCAACAACTCAAAATTGGAACCATGGTGACTGACAATGGAAAGAACATAGTGTCGGCGCTGCGTCAAGGAGGGCACAGCCATGTGCCCTGCATGGCACATGTGTTCAATCTGGTTGTCAAGCAGTTCCTGAAGTCTTCCACCCATCTGCAAGACATCCTAAAAATGGCCTTGCATGCACTAAAGCCGCTCGTACATCGCAAAGAACACCCTCCTTGAGCTGCAGCGGCAAACCGGCATCCCCCAGCATAGGCTGATGTGCAACATTTCCTCCCATTGGAATTTCACCCTCCATATGTTGGACAGACTGAACGAACAGAGAAAGGTCATGATTTTCCAAAAGGACAGGAGTACTACACTGTGTAACTTCGACATCAGCCAGTGGCAGCTTATGCGTGACACCTGCCGTTTGCTCAGGCTCCTTGAGGAGGCCAAGTTATTTGGCACTCGCCAGGACTACAGGCTGAACAACATCTTCCACTGCTACATGTCCTGGAACAGATAGTAAATCTGGCTAGTCGGGACTGACAGGGGAATTTTTAACTTAAGACTTGTAGTTTCTCCTAGCTTTAGTGCAGTTACATCAACCCTTTTCCAATTCCCAGAGGTTCCTTGTCTGTAATCCATTTTTGGATTTTTCCTTTTAGTGATGTAAGCCACCCACCAAGGGTCAAAAAAATTGCCCAGGTGTTTTCCTTTCAGATCTTCATCTTGTGTCCTTTCTTGCCACACTTCTGACAAGTCTGTGGCATGTCTGGGTAGTAGATGAGTCCTTAAAAGCAACCCAAGGAGAAGGCTTGGGAGAGTGGCTGGAGGCCTCATCTGTGGTCAGGTCTCGCTCTGGGAGAAGCCCTGATCTATCAGCATCTTCTTGAAAAATATCCTGTATGATATGTGCGGCTTCCTCCCATCCACTTCCTTAGGCTACATGCACACGACAGTTGTTTTTTGCTGTCCGCAAATTGCGGATCCGTCTTCCTTTTTTTTTTCACATCCACATCCATTCCGTGTGTCCGCAAATTTTGTAGGTTGTGTTTCTGTGTGTCTTCCGTTGTTTTTGCGGATCCGCAAAAAAACGTAAGGCTTGAGCCAGTTTCTTAAAGAACCTGTACAAGTGCCCTGGTTTCCAAGCAACCATCCGCAAGAAAAAACGGATGCGGATGACAAACGGATAGCTTCCATTGGTCATCCGCATTTTTTGCGGAACCATTGACTTTTATGGGTCCGCAAACCGTTTTTTGCGGACAAGAATAGGACATGCCATATTTTTTTTGCGGACGCGGACAGGCAACGGAAGAGGCATCCGCATTTTTAACGCGGATTAACGCATTTAAAACAGAACGGAGGCCGCAAAAACCACTGCCGTGTGTGCATGTAGGCCTAGGCTGAGGAGCCTCAACGTTCTGCACTCAGGGCTCCAGCAAAGGGAGGGCCTGGCTAGGCTTTCTGCTGTTCGCCCCTTGCTGTGAGGAGGTAGAGGTGCTGTCATCCTGGTGAGGGCTTAAAGAGCTGGTGGAGGGGTTTGTATTGGCCGTTCCTGGGGTGTCATTCTGTTGCTTGCTGGTCGGGGCCATGGCTTCTTCCAGCAGGGTCTGCCCCTTTTTTTTCTTCTGGAGGTTCCCCGCAGGCTCTGAAGGGGCTGGAAGAGCTGTGTGGGTCTTCTCTGGCTTGCTGGACAGGGTCTTCTGGGGAGTGGGGCTGTCAGTTTTCTCCTCCAGTTCTTTTTCAAGCTTCTTTCTCCTTTCAGGGAGCCCCGGCAGTCACTGATCCTTGTCGTCGGGGTTCCCCGGCGATTCCTTGTCCTGAAGATCCTCCTTGATCGCAGGGTTGCTGAAGAACTTCAATGTCTTCTTTGGCAGTTGAGATCGAAGTGAGCATCATCTAATGTCGTACACCAGGATCGTCAGGCAGCAGGCTGAATGGTGGTCAGAGACCGGGAACTCTTGTTCCTAGGGGAATAGCCACACACCCAATAGCAGAAGTGGGCTTAACGTTGGGTTCAGACATGAGCGTTTCTGAGATGCGCGTTTTCCGTGCTTTTTTGTCACGCGTTTCCCGCGTGTTTTTGTGCGCGTTTTTGGCAATAGTAAACGCGCGTTTTAGTGATTGACTGCACTGTTGTCCAATGACCAAATATCCCTGTCTATATAAAGTTTGGCCTTTCCAGCATGTTGCAACTTCATAAACGCGCGTTCGAACGCGTGTTTTCAGTGTCAAAAATGCGCAAAATACAAGCGTTGCGCATTCCCATTGAAGTCTATGGGCCAAAACGCGTGAGAAACGCCCCCAAAAAAGCTCAAGTACTTGTTTATGCGTCGGGCGTTTTTCAGCGCGTTCGGACGCGCTGTAAAACGCGAAAATGTGAACCAGTCCTATAGGGAAGCATTGGTTTGCATCGGTTATGCGTTTTACAGCGCGTTCGAACGCGCTGTAAAACGCGCAAGTGTGAACTGAGGGTAAGACAAATGTAATTGCAGATGCCAAAAGGCCGAGTTTAGGGGGTACCCAAAGGACCTGAGATGTCAAGGTAGACTGATTTGAAAAGTTTCATTAGTAATAATGACAGTTGAATCATGCTTTATCAAGTTTAACCACTTCACATCTGGGCCATTTGCCCCCTTCCTGACAGAGCCTAATTTTGCAAATGTGACCTGTCACTTTACTGCATGTGGTAATAACTTTGGAACGATTTTACTTATCCAAGCCATTCTGAGATTGTTTTCTCGTCGATATATTTCACCTTTATTTATAAAATAATCCCAAATTTACCAAAAATTAGTAATTTTCAAAATTTCAATTTCTCTGCTTTTAAAACAGAAAGTGATACCTCAAAAAATATTTATTACTTAATATTCCCCATATGTCTACTTTATGTTGGCATCATTTTGTAAATTGTCAATTTATTTTTTTAGGACGTTAGAAGGCATAGAATTTTGGAAGCAATTCTTAAAATTTTTAAGAACATTTCCAAAACCCACTTTTTATGAACCAGTTCAGGTCTGAAGTCACTTTGTGGGGCTTACATAGTGGAAACCCGAAAGAAGTGTAATAAAAATGCGACTTTTGGTGTGATCATCCAGCGCAGATTCTATCCACATACAAAAAACAGGAAAAACCCTATGTTCCATCTGTTGAAAAAGTGCTGTGTGTGAACACCAACTTGTGCAGCTTCTGAACAGAATGTATACACAAGACACAAAATATATCCAAAAGTTGTAGCAATGAGTGTGAACACTGACATATGTATGGTGCCTGCACCCGTGACCCCAATCATACATGCCCTCCCCAAAATTCACAAGGGCCTATGCCCACTGCCCCTAAGACCCATAGTATCGGGCATAGGCTCCTTATTGGAGAAATTAGCTGAATGGTTGGATGCAATACTGCAACCTTTGGTTAAACGTGTCCCCGGCTTTGTGAAAGATACGGGGGATGTTCTTAAATCATTCTATAATAAAAAATGTGATTTTACCTGGTTATGTACGGATGTAACAGTGCTATGTCCCTCCATTTCACATACTTTTGCTCTAACAGCATTGGAGTTCCATCTGCATAAATATTCCACCTATGCGATGGATTTCATTGAATACATTTTGGATATTACATCTTTTTTGCTAACTCATAACTATTTTCAGTTTGATAACGAATATTATGTCCAACAAAGAGGAGTTTCTATGGGGGCGAAATTTTTGCCCTCATTAGCCAACTTATGCATGTCATATTGGGAGGAAAGATTCATTTATAGTGAAAGTAATCCATTTTCCAATCCAACATTGTAAACAGTAGTATACGCGTCTAGGGACATCTTTTTTGTCCATCCCGCAGGTCCCTGGTGATAAAACCTCAGCAGATCAGAAACTGCTACTAATTTACCAACGGGTATCTGCATGAGAAAGTGATAGGTCTCGTTCAAAGTAGAGACGGATTGGCCATTTCTCTTTAGCCTGCGGAATGTCCAACAGATTCCTGTGGGTTCCGCTCAGCTAGGCGGTTTCTCTGCCTTTGCGGTTTGGCAGCTACAGTTGTGTTCAAAATTATTCAACCCCCACTGAAATTGAGTGTTTTGGCCAGTTTGACATTGATTTTGATCATTTCAGTCATCTTGTTTACAATTAAATCAAAGAGGCACTTGTAAGTCAGACAAATATAACATAACATTTATAATGAAATAACCACAAATGTCTTTTCTGTGCTCCCATCATTATCAGTTTTATTCAACCCCCAAGTGACATTCAATCTTAGTACTTAGTACAACATCCTTTTCCAGTTATAACAGCTTTTAAATGTGAAGCATAGCTTGACACAAGTGTCTTGCAGCGATCTACGGGTATCTTCGCCCATTCTTCATGGGCAAAAGCCTCCAGTTGAGTCACATTCTTAAGCTTGCACGCTGCAACTGCTTTCTTTAAGTGCCACCAGAGGTTCTCAATCAGATTTAAGTCTGGTGACTGCGATGGCCACTTCAAAATGTTCCATCCTTTAATCTGCAACCATGCTCTAGTGGACTTGGAGGTATGCTTGGGATCATTGTCCTGTTGAAAGGTCCAACGTCTCCCAAGCCTCAGGTTTGTGACGGACTGCATCACATTTTCATCCAATATCTCCTGGTACTGAAGAGAATTCATGGTACCTTGCACATGCTAAAGCTTCCCTGTACCTGTAGAAGCAAAACAGCCCCAAAGAATGATTGACCCCCCGCCATGCTTCACAGTAGGCAAGGTGTTCTTTTTTTCATAGGCCTTGTTCTTCCTCCTCCAAACATAGGGTTGATCCATGGGCCCAAACAGTTCTAATTTTGTTTCATCAGTCCACAGAACACTATCCCAAAACTTTTGTGGTTTGTCCACATGACTTTTGGCATACTGCAGTCGACTCTTCTTATTCTTTGGAGACAGCAAGGGGGTGCGCCTGGGAGTTCTGGCATGGAGGCCTTCATTATGCAGTGTGTACCCTATTGTCTGAGCTGGAGCTTCAGTACCCGCATCTGACAAATCTTTTTTTCAGTTCCTCAGCAGTCACACAGGGGCTTTTCTCCACTTTGCGCTTCAGGTAGCACACAGCAGTCGAAGTCAGCATCTTCTTTCTGCCACGACCAGGTAGCGTTTCAACAGTGCCCTTTGCCTTGAATTTGCGAATGATGCTTTCTATGGTGTCTCTTGGTATGTTTAACATCTTTGCAATCTTCTTATAGCCATTGCCCTTCCTGTGAAGAGAAATCACCTCTTCTCTTGTCTTCCTGGACCATTCTCTTGACTTCACCATGTTTGTAAATACACCAGTAAATGTCTAGAAGGAGCTGAGTATCACAGTCATTTTAAATCTGCCTTGTTGGTGCTTAGTATGCTTGATTGCTGCTCCTTGACATCCAATAGGTGTTTTCAATACCTGATCGAAAACACTTGAATGAACCTCTGTTCTTAAGAATGGTAGTCTTTAAGGGGTTGAATAATTGTGTCAATTAAGAAATCACTAAAAAACCATTTAATACTGTATTACAAAAACAATTGATGTAATTTTAGTTGCATTTGGTTCTTTAAAAAAGTCCTTGTAAGATTTCATTCTGAACACAATTACAAATGTACACTAAATTCCCTAAAACTCTTTACAGCATTGGGGGTTGAATAATTTTGTACACAACTGTATTTGTGGAAGTGGAGTATCGGCCATGTACGGATTGGTTGGTAAAGTTGGCCAGTCCTGTATCTTCACGGGCGAGATGTTCAGCGCTGCAGAAAAGGATGCGATGTCTCTGGGCTGGCGGAGGATCACAGTCTGACCATTTATACGGGCCTGTAGGCGAAGTGGGAATCCCCAAGTGTATGCAATTTTCTGTTGCAGAAGGATGGATAGAAAGAGCCGGAGCGCCTTCCTTTTGAGTAATGTAAGTCGGGATAAATCTGCTAGGATTTGAAGTTGAGCTCCATCAAATGACACTTGGCCGGCTTCCCTGGCGCACCTCATTACTGCCTCTTTGAGTTGGTATCTGTGGACCCGACATATAACATCTCTGGGTTTATCCGGATCGTCCGGTTTAGGCCCCAAGGCCCTGTGTGCTCTGTCCAACTCCAAGGGACTATCATGGGGCAGCTGCAGGAGGTCATTAAAAATGTGCAGGAGGGTCAAATCGAGATCTTTTGTAGGTATAGATTCAGACAGACCCCGTACACGTATGTTGTTTTGACGCCCTCTACTGTATTTTCGGCATCATCTAGCATATCTGCCAGATATTGTAGTTGTAAAGAGTGGACCTCTACTTCAGAGCCTTTTCTGTCTTGTACTGAGGACAAGTGATTCATAGAGCCCTCCATTTCTGTTACTTTCTCAGTTAGAGCAAGTAGCTCATTCTTGACATTGCAAATTTCGGTTTTGAAGCCCTGCTCCAGTCTGGAAATATACGTCTCCATGTCATCCTTAAAAAGTGGGAATGGACGACAGCTTGCTTAGCAGATCTTTCAGCTTTAACCCTGGGTTCACACCTGAGCGTTTCTGAGACGCGCGTTTTTGCATATAGGAAACGCGCGTCATACGCGCGTTCGTGACTCTGGAGACCAATTGAAAAAGGCATAGCTACACTTTAAAGCGTGTTAAACGCGCGTTTTACGTGCGTTCCCATTTAAGTATATGGGTGCAAACGCGCGACAAAACGCCCCAAAGAAGCTCAAGAACTTCTTCGAGCGTAGGGCGTTTTACAGCGCGTTCAAACGCGCTGTAAAACGCTCAGGTGAGAACCATGCCCATAGGGAAACATGAGTTTTCTCCTGTTGAGCATTTTACAGCGCGTTCGAACGCGCTGTAATACGCGCAAGTGTGAACTGAGGGTCAGGGATTAAGGTTGCTGCAGTGATGTTCTGCTGCACGGTTTAACATGGCAGGTGGGGAGGGAGATGCCAGCTGTATAAGGGGTGGTGATGGGTTGGAAATCTGGCAACTTTGCGCTGGTGAGAGGTCCCAGTCTCCCGTGTCCCATATCCCTGCAGCAGTGTGAGTAATGGCGGGTCCCCGCCCTTCAGGGCTATGGCAGTTGCGGTGAAGAGAAGATGACTCCCCATTAGCATGAGTCCCCATTACCTCTGTGACCAGTGCTGGGTTGTTAGAAGTCGACGGTGAGGACTCCGGTGCCTGTGTTTCCATTTTTGCAGGAGCAGATAAGTCACCGCTGCCCCTCGCGTGTGCGGCCTGTGGCGGAGTGCAGCAAGATGGCGCCGAAGCGGTGCTGTGCGGGCCGGGAGCCAAGAATCTTGCGATGCTCTGCGCGGGAGAGGTATCAGGCTGGCTGAGGGACAGGGATGTTACCCTCTACTTTTTTGGTCCCATCCTGGGGGTGAAAGACGGTGTGCCTCTTGTTTTACGGGTCTCTCAGCGGGTTCACGGCAGGAGCTAGCGCGACGTCTTCACTCCTCCATAGCCAGGCCCCCCAACTTTATGAATTATACTCTTTAATCTATTTGCACATAACTTTGCCATGATCTTATAGTTGCAGCATAATAAGGTAATAGGTCCCCAGTTTTTGATATACGTTTTATCACCTTTTCTCTAGGAGCCCGGGAGAATCTTAGACCTAATAACCTCTTAAAAAAGAGAAAATAAATCTTCTTTTAAAATGCCATAAAAAGTAATGTAAAACTTAATGGGTATACCATTGGGGCCGGGCACTTTTTCTTTCTTAAAACTCTTGATTGTTTCTAAAACCTCTTTTTCTGTAATTTCCTGTAATAAAAATCTTTGAGAGTCAGAATCTAAAACATTTTCAATCCCCTTCAGTGAGTCTTTCATAAAACGTTTATCTATTTTCTTTTCATTAAACAAATCGGAATAAAACTCATGCATTTTCTTTAAAATACCTTTTGTTATTAAATGCCGCGGCTCCACCTGGATCCTCTGGGGCATTTTCCTGCTGCTCAGGGACCGGGTGCGGGCTAGGCGGATCGGCTTCATCCGATCTGCCATGATCCTCTATTTCTAGAGGGGGCTTAATCGTCGGCCGATCACTGCATTTTCTCTTTATCCGCTTTTCCCTCGGTTCACCTGATTGGGGGGGGGGGGGTTCTGCTTGTCGTGTCCATCTCTTCCGGCTCCTCTCCTTGGGGTTGTGGTTTCGGATTGGCCCTCCTTTTCAGGTTCCGTCTGTTCCTCTGGCCGCCTTTGCTGCCCTGGCTGTGCACTGGACCTAAATTTAAAAGGACAATCTCGAGAAAGATAATCTACTTATGCACAGGAATAGCACTTTTTTCCTGCGGAGCACTCCCTGTGTCATGTTGGGTGCTACCACAGTTTTTGCATGTACTCTTACAATTTTCTGAACAATGACCATATTTACAGTACCTACAGTATGGTGGCATATTAGAGAAAAACATGTCTCCCAATTTAAAACGTGCAGGGGGTAAAAGAAAGCCTCCTGGATGTTTAGAATCACGGTGAAAGATGACTTTATACAGCCATTTTGAGGTCCAGATCCCGGCAGAATTCAATATTTTCTTCACTGAAATTATCTTTTTAAAATATGTGGATCAAAAAGCAGAAATGGTATTAAGATCAGCAAATGGCTAGAACATTTTTATGACAATAGTAAGAGATTCATCAATTTAGTGTTCATACATTTTTAGACCTTGCAACATTGAGTCATGTTTTGCAACATTTTGAGTAAAGGTGACATCGTACACTCGTCTCTTGGGATAGTCCTGTATGGCCAAGAACTCGTGCTTTTGTACCCCAAAAACACCATACAGGACCTCCTCTACCAAATACTCTAGATTGTACCTATCTTTTTTGCTCTCTGTTACGCATAAACAAATTGTATCCTTAATTTTAGCATACTCTGGGATCTGGTGTTCTTCTTCCTCTTCCTGTCTGGGTACATTTTCTTTCAGTTGCTCTGTTTCTCCTTGGGGTTCTTCTCTCCTTGTCTCCTCTTTTTATTTGGATCCGTCATCTTTCGAATTTTCCTTTTGAGCTTCTCCTTTCTTTCTGCCTCTCTTTTTCTTCACCTCTCTTTTTCTTCGCCACCTTGATAAATTCTCCTCCCAAGGGGTCTCCTCCTCCTCCTGGGTCATCAACCATGATGTTTCTTGGCGCTTTTTACGTCTCTGTGGAACGCAAAAATACAAATGCTCCTCTAGCTGTCCTGAGACTTGTGGGGGTAACGGGGATCGCAACTCGTTGTCTGGGGACTAGGCCAGGTGCCCAATAGCAACAATACTTACAGTGCAGGCAATAAACCTGCACATTCCGCAAGGCCAAGCTCCGGGTACCCCAGAAACCTCTCAACTAAGATCTCCTGTAACAAGTACACTTGATCTTAGCCAAAAGGCCGAGAAGCGATAACCCGAAAAGGGACCGCCACCGAGGCCAACGTTAGCCAACGCACAACACTTCTGAAGGCGACAGACAGCCTCCTGCAGGCAGATTCAGCCCCAGCCACATTCCAGCATCCAGCCGCCTTCTTGCTCTCACAAAACAGGGAGAACTTCAGTCCTCTGCTCTGCCCTCACACCATCATGCTCCTCTTTGGGCTCTCCATCTGCAAAACCCCGCTCACACAGTGCACGCCCACTCATGGCCACACCTTTTCCTCCCAAGTGGCGAGAGAGAGAGAAAAAAAAAATTAAAACAAATAATAATTATCATAATGACATTGGAGTGTGATGTCAGGGCCCCATTGTTCAGGGTTCTGTCAGGGCTCTTGTGATGTCATTCATCCCGTAACAAGCTGCTGAATAGGCCCTTGTGACACTGAAATGGATTCAGACAAAATGTCTGCTGAATATCTGCCCCTGTCCTGATTAATTATATTGATAAGGATGCATCCAGAAGAATCACAGTGACACAAGTTCAGCTGGATGAGACTTTATCTTTAATTACAACACAGAGGGGTTTACATATATAAGTTACTGGGGGGGGGGGGGGTGGCGGCAAAAGGTTAGTGGCAAAAAGCTACTTGTAAACCTCTGATTGGTCATGTAATGTCCTTATAAGGTAAAGCTTTCTCCAAAAAACTTGTTTTTCTTCTTGGGTGGTGGTTTGCAGATTAATGACCCAACTTGTTTACACATCACTTTCTTGATGAGAGGGGGAGTGTTGCATGGTGACCCCTTTTAGACAAGGAAATCAGTACAATAAAAGCGATATAAAAAGACAAAAGAAATAGGCATTTTACTATATCCATCACAGTCCCCCCCCTTAAAATGACTATTTAACTCTTCTGTCCCTGAGATCCTAACTCATCGGGCCTTATGCACCTTGCAACTCTTTTGTGCTGCACGTTAGACAAAGTGATGGCTATTCCATCACTCAGCTTGCCACAGTCTTTGTGATAAGGCGGTCAGATGCTGTCCCTAACAGCATTATACTTCACAGGGAGGGACTGCCATTGAGTGTGAGGTTTCTCATCTGCCATGTAGAAATCTGTCTTCTTGGTTCAGGAAGGTCAGAGTGCTATTGTTTACAACTGTCACAGAATGTTAGTCCAGCTCACCTGCACTTTGAATGCCTGTTCCTCCTGTGCACGGATCAACAAGAAAGTCCTTGGATAAAATATGGAAGATGTAGCAATAGATCCAGCCCTCCAATTGTATTGAAAATCCAACTATCCTTTATTTCGGTGTAATCACAAATGCATACAGCAATAAAATCTCCAGCACAGATGTACACTCCTGTACTGTCTACGCGTTTCGAACCGTCCGGTTCTTAATCATGACTGCCGGTCTGTCCACAACCCTGGTCAGATATAGTGGTTTGTAAATAGGCAGTCCCTCCCATAGGGTGGGAATTACTGCAGGCGTATCCACTAAATTGACAGGCTGTGGGCAACTCGGCGAGTTTTGTTACTTACATATATCTAGACATGGTAAAACCAAATAATGCATAACCTTTGCACAAAAAATTTGACATGAAATAACAAACATGGCAGAAATGTTGAGTGTAACATGTTCCCACACAAAATACTTAAATAAGAGTACATTCAAATAGTCTTGTTGCGATCAATTGACAGAAGATTTAAAAAACGCACCATGTGAACACTGTTGAAAGGTTGTCCATACAGATAAAAGCGAAAATATGACAAGTTGCAGAACCATATTCAAAAGCTCACTATTGTTCTTGATAAAAATGCAAAAACTCTTTTCTAAAGTTCATACCCATGGGAAATCTTGTATTTAATTTAAAAAGCCAATAGGCCTCCCTGAGTAGTACTTTTGATGTTACCGCCCCGAGGCGGAGGAGATACTTTTTCTATCGCGAAGGCTCTGAAATTTCCTGTGCTTCTGTTATGTGTAGAAATAAAGTGTTTTGCAGCTCCAGATACATTTATACTTGACTCATTAGTAATGTAATTTAAATGTTCCAGTATACGGACTTTGAATTTTCTGGTGGTGCTGCCCACATATAAGATATTGCAACTGGTGCATGCGATAATGTAGATAACGCATACACTGTTGAAATTGATGTAAGAATTAATGGTATATGTCATAGCTTTTATGGAATCCTGAAATATTTTTGTGGGAGTCACGAACCTGCATGTTTTGCAGGGATGGCTGCCACAATGAAAAAAAAAACTTGTGGTCAAGCCATGTTTTGCCCTCTCCATGGGATTTGGACGAGGAGAACAAAGATGGTGAGACTGCAGATGCAATAGTAGGAGAGCGTTTACTGACTATCCTAAACCCTTCCTTCAAAATTGTGCTTACCACATCATTTTCATGAAGAATAGAAATATTTTTCATGATGATGTCCTTTATCTGTTTAAATTGTCTACTATAGGTGAGCACAAGGTTGGGTGTAGGAGTTTTATTTCTAGAATGAACGTGAAATAGAAGGTCTTTGCGGTTTTTATTTTGGGCTATTGTTATGCCTCTATTAATCATCCATAATGGATAACCGCGATCCAGGAGACGTTGTTTTATGTTGGAACATTGATCTACAAAATCAGGCATGCGACTACAATTTTTCCTAGCCCTTGTAAACTCACCTACTGGTATTGACTTAATTGTGTGTATGGGATGGTGGCTGTTCGCCTTTAAGACAGTATTCCTTGAGCTCGGTTTGCGACAATAGGTTTTGGTGACAATACATTGATTGGGGACACCTGTCAAGGTAAGGTCAAGAAAGTTTATTCTATTACCATCATAATGACCGGTGAGCCTTAAATTGTATTGATTGGCATTCACATAATCCAAGAAGGAGGGTATGGCAGGTACATCACCGGACCAAATGACCAGCAGGTCATCGATGTACCTGCCATACCACTCAACTTCTGCCACAAATGGGTTGTCTGGAGAGAAAATGTATTTCTCCTCCCAGTATGCCATCGTTAAATTTGCTAGGAAGGGGTAGAATTTCGCTCCCATAGACACTCCCTGGGTTTGCAAATAGAACCCCCTATCAAAGGAAAAGTAGTTATGTGTCAGTAGAAACTGAGTTGCTCTTAAAATCAAATCAATATCCTTTTCAGTATGTTTACTGTATTTGTGGAGATGATACTCCAAAGAACATAGTGCTATCTCATGGGGAATTGAGGGATACAGAGATATAACATCCAAGGAAAGCCAGGTGAAATTTGACATCCATAATTTGTCATATACATTTCCTAACACTTGACCTGTGTCTCTCAGATATCCTGGGGTTCTCAATACCAAAGGCTGGATTACAGAGTCCAGCCATTCACCCAGTCTTTCTGAGAGAGATCCAATGCCCGAGATAATATGGCGCAGTGGTGGGGGGTTTGTACCCTTGTGAATTTTTGGTAAGGCGTGCATTATTAGGGTAATCGGTGATTCAACTAATAAATAACTGACCTGTTGGGTACTAAATAAACCCAAGTCTTTGCCCTTATTGACTATGTCTATATATAAGGGCTAAAAATTATATAATGGATTTTTGGTCAGTTTTTTTATACGTTGAAACATCCGATAAAATATTCTCCATTTGATGTTTATATGCCCCCTTATCTAGAACCACAACTGCGCCCCTTTTATCTGCCATTTTAATGACCAAATCTTCTGTCTCTTTGAGATGGTCTAGAGCTATTTTATGTTTTTTATGTAAATTATTGTATTTCTTAACATCCCTTTGTTCCTGGTAAAGAAGAATGAGTTGTTTCTCCACCAAATCCATGCCCATTGAACGGGATTGTACAGGATAATAACTCGGGTTGCGGACAACAAAATGCCCTGTGTCCGCAATCCTGTTAACATCCTCTGACTCCGCTTGCAAATCCTTAAGTTGTAATAAAGACACCTGTTAAAAAAATGTTAAACAAGTGAAATCATTTTTAAGGCATGGTTCAGGAGGTGTCCCTGGATTCTTGCCCTATAAAGTGTTTTTTTACTGTTATATCTCTGATAAATGTATTAACACTTAAGAGGGTAGAAAACAAATCAAAATCTTGGGAGGGGGAAAAATTCAAACCCAAATTCAATACTTCCAGTTCATCCTGAGTAAGACTACTGCTAGATAAATTCACATCATAACAATGTTCAATTACTTGCGATGTCTTGTCATACTGTGGGTTTTTTTTACGATGTTTGCGGCCCCCTCGACGTCTTGGTAGTTTTTTGTTTGACCATTATTTTTATTAAGTTTCTGTTTCTTGCAATAGGATAATTTCAATGTAGACATTTCATTTGTAATTTCTAGTCAAAGTCCGTATACTGGAACATTTAAATTACATTACTAATGAGTCAAGTATAAATGTATCTGGAGCTGCAAAAACACTTTATTTCTACACATAACAGAAGCACAGGAAATTTCAGAGCCTTCGCGATAGAAAAAGTATCTCCTCCGCCTCGGGGCGGTAACATCAAACGCAAAGTACTACTCAGGGAGGCCTATTTGCTTTTTTAAATTAAATACAAGATTTCCCATGGGTATGAACTTTAGAAAAGAGTTTTTGCATTTTTATCAAGAACAATAGTGAGCTTTTGAATATGGTTCTGCAACTTGTCATATTTTCGCTTTTATCTGTATGGACAACCTTTCAACAGTGTTCACATGGTGCGTTTTTTCAATCTTCTGTCAATTGATCGCAACAAGACTATTTGAATGTACTCTTATTTAAGTATTTTGTGTGGGAACATGTTACACTCAACACTTCTGCCATGTTTGTTATTTCATGTCAAATTTTTTGTGCAAAGGTTATGCATTATTTGGTTTTACCATGTCTAGATATATGTAAGTAACAAAACTCGCCGAGTTGCTCACAGCCTGTCAATTTAGTGGACCGGCAGTCATGATTAAGAACCGGACGGTTCGAAACGCGTAGACAGTACAGGAGTGTACATCTGTGCTGGAGATTTTATTGCTGTATGCATTTGTGATTACACCGAAATAAAGGATTGTTGGATTTTCATTACAATTGGAGGGCTGGATCTATTGCTATTGTTTACAGCCTTTTCCATCAATTTCTTTAGACAAGGTAACGCACAGCAAATTATTAAGGCGAGAATAACTAAGACACTCAATACGGCTATCCCTATCTGTGCCAAAATTCTCTGCCACTCACTCATCCAGTTAAAATATTGATTCCATGGGTCCATAATACCTGAATTCTTTTTTATGATATTCCAATTTTACTCAATCTAAGGTGTGCTTAAAACTAATATACTTTATTGTATTCAATTTAAAAACCTACTACACAAAAAAACGGGGCCATGTAGACAGCCTCAAACACTGTGCCCACAGTACACATCCCTATTACTGCAGCACACCAACTGCCAGCGGTCTGGCTGCGTATGGATGCCTAATGTGCAGGTGTGTAACTGTGTCACAGTGAAAAGATCAGTGAAAAATTAAATCCCATGCCGCATGCTTACATGGAATTTCACTGGTCAATCCGGCTACTGGGGGTACAGCATTAACATTTACTTTGAATTATATACACAATCCTCCCCGATCAAACTGCCTATAGGCAGCAAGGAGGATTTGTTTCTCCTTAGGTTAATAGCTGTATCCTGGACCCAAATGTTCAGAAAATGGTCCGGATATTAAGCTGAGCCCCCAGAAACTGTTACTCTCTAAACTTGTTGTCAAACAAACATATTCTGCCCCCACCAACTAACTCCTTGTGCTGGCAAACGCTCAACGCGTTTCTACAACTTTTAGTATCATCAGGAGCTTGCCATTTTCATTATTAGTGGCAGTGCAACATTGTAACAAACAGACAAACAAACAAGAAACACGAGGACGCGCTCTCCTCTCTCATTAGGAGTAGCGCTCCGGCACTAGGATGGCCGTGCCGCGGGCGCCCATCCTACACAGCTAAATAGCTTTGGTCCCGCCTGCAGGAGGAGTTAGCAGACACGCCCCCTCTCTCGGCCAATACAGTACTGACATCGCGCTCATGAGCGCATACTGTATCCGCCGACCCTACACCGGACGTCTGCATTATTAACATATGCTGGGAAACAAACGGCGGATTTAATGTATGATGGTAAGGGGATAGTACAGGGCCGTAGCAGTAAGGTTTGTTCGGCCACTGCCGATGCACAGAGATATGTTTACATATAATATAGTGACAGGGTCAGTATTATAGATCGATCATCCAAATATCAAAAGTCACAAAGTAGCATTCTAATGTGAATATTGGCCCCCTAATGAATGGATGATAGATCAATCACCCAAATCTCACAAACTCACAAAATAGCATTCTACTGTGAGTATTGACCACCTGAGCCAGTCCCTAATAATACCAGGCCCTAGTTCACGGCCCCCACTTACCAATAGGACACAACTCAGGGTCCCACTACCTACTTGGATTCAGAATGTATAGCCATACTACCTGGGTAATCCAGCCTCCCCATGGTTTATAATTAAGGCCACTTATCTCATTTCTTTTAATCCAAATAAATGAGCTACTCATATGGGGTACCTACATCTAGGATCAGCTTGCATTTGCATGATAGACCCTCAAAAATTCACTTGCTCCAGCCTCCAACAGGGTAAGTATGTTTGTTGACTACCCGTGGCTGTAATTTCGATCTCCACTGACCTTAATTCCATCACTATTGTACATCCAAACATAAGCTCACACTTAAAGAGGCCCAGACGTCAACATTTATTACAGAAAACAACTAAAAGAGATATGATCATTGAGACCCTGTGGTCTCACTGTCCGTAATCTGAAAATCCATTGGGCCTCTTTTTGAAAAACCCGTTTGTCAAAGTCACCCCCTCTCAGTGAATGGCTAACAACCTCAATCCCCTGAAAGGATAGCACTTTCTGATCACCTCCATGGTGCTCCACAAAGTGGCGTGCCACTGGTTTATCAACCTCATTTTTGATGTCATTAAGATGCTCTCCAATTCGCCGCCTAAATTCTCTCGTTGTTTTGCCAACGTATTGGAGACCACAGGCGCACGTAATCAGATATACCAGGCCCGTTGATCTACAGTTGATAAATGTGTAGATCTGAAATGTACGGCCTGTTACGGTACATCTGAACGTGTTCCCTTTCTTGATTGAGCTACAGGCCACACATCCTGAGCACTTGAATGTCCCTTTCAGCTGGTCCCTAAAGGAGAACCCCCCTCTCTGCTGGGGGGAATACAGGCTATGTACCAGGCGATCCCTGATGTTTCTGCCTCGCCTATAGGTGACTGCTGGTGCCTGTCCCACTAGATGACCAACGTCAGGGTCAGCCTGTAGAATCCCCCAGAATTCGGACAGTATCTCTTTAACCTGCCTATGTGCTGCATCGTAATTGCCCACAATACGTATTTGTTGGTTCTCCTCTGATCGCTGGCGAGGATGTAACAGCTCAGTCCTGTCACAATTAAGTGCATGATGGTGGGCCCGCTTAAGGACAGTCTCAGGATAGCCTCGTCTCCTGAATCTGTCCCTAAGGTCCTGTGCCGCCTTACGGTAATCCCGCAGGCTTGAACAGTTGCGCCTCATACGTAGGTACTGTCCTCTGGGTATGCCACGTTTCAACGATTGAGGGTGATGGCTGTTCCATTCAAGTAATGAATTAGTGGCAGTTTCTTTGCGAAACAACCGGGTCCCCAATTCGCCATTTTGATCTTTATAAATGGTCAGATCCAAGAATGTCACCTTAGCATCATTAATCTCTGATGTGAAAAATAGACCCCAATCGTTCTGATTAAGATGTTGAACAAACCGTCCAAAATCTTGTGCCGAGCCTCTCCAAAGTATCAACACATCGTCAATAAATCTCAACCAGAGAAGAATCGACGATGTGTATGATGCCATCTCATCCGTAAAAACAACCTCCTTTTCCCAACCACCCAGGTAAAGGTTGGCATACGTGGGGGCACAAGGGCTCCTCATCGCCACGCCCTTTACCTGGTGGTAGGTCCTATTGTTAAATATGAAGGAGTTATGCTCCAAAATGAACCGTAAAAGTTTAATAACCAGTCCATTATGTCTCTCCATGTGGATACTCCTTTGACTAAGGAAAGATGCCGCCACCTCACACCCCTTTTCGTGGGGGATGGAATTGTACAGGGCCTCTACGTCAAGGCTAGCGAGCATAACCTCACTCTCGACTTGTAGGCCATCTATTTTACTGATGACCTCCATAGAGTCCCGTACATATGAGGGGAGGGCAAGAACAAATGGTCGCAGTATCCGATCGACATAGGTGCTGATTGGATGAGTGAGACTTGCAGTCCCAGATACAATTGGTCGGCCCTTCAAAGGGTCCAGACCTTTATGCACCTTCGGTAGTGCATAAAAACAGGCCATCTGAGGGTGTGGAGGGAACAAAAATTTGTATTCAGCCTCACTTATCAGCCTATCAGAGAGGGCTTCTGCTAAAATTCCTTGTAGTTCCAGTCTGTCAGTTGTATATGGGTTATGGGCGAGCACCTGGTATCCATCTTTGTCCTCCAAAATCCGGAGACACATCCTCTCATACTGTATCTGGTTAAGGATAACCAGGTTGCCCCCCTTGTCAGAGGGCTTGATCACTATTGTTTGATCAGTTTCTAATCCCCTCAAAGCATCACATTCTTCAACTGACAGGTTGGTATATCTCTGCCCCTCATCTGATAGCTTGGAGAGCCAATCAACCACCATCTTTAGGAAAATATCCATGGGGGTATGATCTCCCACCGGGGGATTAAGAGTAGATGGAGGTCTCAAAGATGTAAAAGGACCATCCCCCAAACCTCTGGCACCCTCCTCCCATAAACTGGCTAGAAGATTTACGTCCGCCAATTCTGCTTCAGCAATCCCTAGTTCAAGGCACTGCCTTCTGTCATGTGAGGCGAAGAATTTGCGCCATTTCATTCTACGCACAAACAGATTAAGGTCTTTAACCCAACCAAAAAGATCAAATTTATTGGTGGGCACAAATGATAGCCCTCTGCTGAGTACTTTTGTTTCAACCTCAGTCAGGGGTCTATCTGAAAGATTGATAATGCGCATGTCATCCATATGCTTAGGGTCAAACTTCATAGTGTGAGCTATTTTCTTTCCCTGAAAAGATAATCCCCCAGCGGGGGGCCCCTGCCTAAAAAATTACTCCGAGGTTGCTGACCCCTTGTCCTAACACCCCTCCCTCTGGGTCTTCCCCGTCCTGGACGGAAATTTGTAGGGTATTGTGGATTATGTCTTTCCACCTCCCTCTCAGATTCTCCCTCAGAGGAGGATGGCTCAGTCTCAACCTCAAGGACCCTGCTTTCCTTACTGCTATAATCAAAAATCCGACCGTCCCGAAAATCACCTGTATCTCTTATGTACTGGAAATGTTTCCGTTCCTTTAATTGTGCAGTGAATCTCTCAATCGTTTGCTGGAGGGATAATTCCTTCCTAGCAAAATCAGGATGTTCTGAGAATTTCTTTACTGCTTCTATCTGTTCATTAAGCTTAGTCGCATTAATGGCTAAAACTTTCCGTTCCTCTTCTAACTGAAGTGTCATCAAACGCAGTAGTAGTAGGTTTTTAAATTGAATACAATAAAGTATATTCGTTTTAAGCACACCTTGGAGTAAAATTGGAATATCATATTACTGTATAGGGTGCGAACTTGCGATTAAACAGTGTGAGCCTGAATTCTTTTTTAGCTCCACCGATAGTTAATGGTAATCTTTACATTTGGACCAGTGTTTTCAGGAATATATGTACACCAGGTTCCTGTTCCTCCTATCACTTTGCAGATGCCCCCCTTTTCTGCTAGGACCATGTCTAGGGCTATTCGATTCTGGAATGTCATATAAGATGTAGGCCCTAATTGATCAACAATTCCCTGTAGGGCATCCCTACTGTAATTTACAAATCTCTGCTGATTGTAATATATGTAATTTATCCAATCTACATTCTTATTAACAGTTATTATGGGGATTAAGGACTCGAAGCCCGCTTTTACCTGGTCCCTTGGTTTAAATTCGTCAGGCGCCCCCCTTGGGACTCCGATGGTATCGATGTACACACGAGGGTCAAAGCTCCCGGAAGGGGCTTCCCGTTTCCTCCTGTGGCTGGGCATCGGTCCGAATGCAACTCAGGGGTGTTTTCTGCCAAGATATGGAGAGGCGTGAGAGCCTTTTTCAGGGCGCATTCACCAGTCCAGGTTCCTTCTAGTTGTGTTCTAATTTTTTTTTATCCCCACAGATCCAATATACATCACTAAGGAACTGGGTCTGGTTTTGTACTTTATTCCCTGAAACGCTGCTATAAGTGGAACAATAGCCTTTTGAGAAGTTCCCCAGGATTCTCTCTTTACCCTCATAGTTCATGTAACAGGTATAGTTTCCTGAGTAAATGTTGATTCCCTTTTACTAGTTTCGAGGTTTGGGAAACTATGGGATACTCTTTTTTTTCCATTTTTCACATGTGGATTGATTGGCAGTTGTGTTAAACTAAGGAAGCATTCCTCGCTGTTCTGTGGGATCTGAAGAGGGACTGTTCCTAAATGTATCCTGGCGCTACCACAGACATAGCAATTGCTTATGTTGTGTTGGCTGGCACTAAACTTCATCCACTCAAGCCACAGGTTGGCATCAGAAAAAATTGTTTCTGTAGCCATAGTGTCCTCAAAGGTGGGATTTGTTATCGCCACTTTGTCTTGTATCGTATCAATGGAGGGTCGTTGGGGGCTGGCCACTGATTCTGTTGATTCAAATATATCCTTTAGATGTAGTCTTCCTCGAGATGCACATCCAGAGAGTCTGGTTCTGCCTATCCAATAAATACCTGCATCACCAGGGCTGGAATTCTCTATATTTAAAGTGAGGTTTTTTTTTCCCCTTGTTACTACACCCTAATAAAAGAGTGATTCGGTCAATAAGGAACTTCCCCTTTCCATCCT
Organism: Bufotes viridis; assembly: GCA_033119425.1. Taxonomy (NCBI): domain Eukaryota; kingdom Metazoa; phylum Chordata; class Amphibia; order Anura; family Bufonidae; genus Bufotes; species Bufotes viridis. The sequence goes on from CM065592.1 coordinate 457,044,072, forward strand.
CCCTGTTCAAAGCACTCTGTGGTCTATATCCCCAATCAGTACCTGTATTCCATCCTATGAATCCTTAATAATCACAATTCTGTCCCCAATAATCATCTGTCTTCTATCCATGTTACATATCTGCTGTGCATAGTTAGGATCTGGGTCACTGCACCAAATGAGAAGTACACTACAAGAATCAAAGGTAAAGATGGCTATATGGGTGTTGGATGAGTTGTACCAGAACTGAGTGGTGTCACCTGTTTTAGTGATGGCCACCTGTTGGGCCCCTACCATAATAAGGCAATGGGTAAACTGTCTTTAATGTGCTGTTCATCCTTTTATGGGGTAGGCCATCCAAAGAACATGTCTACTGAGACCAAAACATAATTAACCACCTTAGGCAGCTGTATGTCGTCCACCTGCAATCATTAAAACGGGCAATCTGTTATCGTGGTTCGTATCCTGGGTACCTGGGTAGGCTTACCAGGGTTAATCCTTGCACATGTAAGGCATCCCTGTACAACTTTTTTTTTCAGCTGCATTTCTGAAACTCTGGGGTAAACTAGTTCTGTATCTGAAGTTATGAAGTTATGGATCACTGACTGGGACAGGACGGCCATCTTGGAAAACAATCAACAAGGCAGACAAACTTTAGTGTGTATACGCCAGGACGCTCCTTCTCCTTGTATGACACCTCCCTCAATCCATGCTTCTTAATTATGAGGGGATGTCTGGTTCTGAGCAGTTCTACTGCAGGCATGGCCGATGGGGCAGCCACCATCAAGGGGAGTAACGCTGCCTTTCTGGTCGTCTGATCTGACAATATATTCATCAGAGTTTCAGCAGGTCTGCTCTTTGGTGTGTGCTGACACCTTTACCACAGATGTCCCTTTTTTGTAAAAGGAGTCCAATAGCTGTCGTACAACCTCAGCATTCTATATAGGCTTACCTACAGAGCTCCAAAAACTGCAGTTCCACTAAATGGCTCCAAGGTCATGTGCTACACCAAACGCGTACCTCGAGTTCATATGGATGTTCACCTCTTTTCCCTTACACAGATTACATGTTGCAGTGATTGCCTTCAGCTCCACATCTTGCATCAAGCAACTAGAAGGGAGTGGTTTTGGTATCACCGCCTCACCATTTTGGACTATATCATACCTGGTGACAAACATTCCATGGTTCTTGTCCCATAATCACGAGCCATCTATAAAGAACTCAGCAGAAGGATTATTGAGTGATACACCAAGAATGTTTGACAAACTATTGTTTTCCGCTTTCTCCTTGCCCTCCGCCCTTTTCCGAATACGGAGAGGCAATGTGTGAGCTCCTATTAGCAGAATAAACGTCTTTCACCTCAGCTTTCCCCCCCTTGAGGAAAAGGGAGGAGGTAAGTGGAGTTAGGCTGCATTCACACGAGCGTGATTTCCGCGCGGGTGCAATGCGTGATGTGAACGCATTGCACCCGCACTGAATCCTGACCCATTCATTTCTATGGGGCTGTGTACATGAGCGTTTTTTTTCACGCATGACTTCTGCAACGTGTGTAAATCGCAGCATGCTCTATCTTATGCGTTATTAACGCATCCGCAGCCCCATAGAAGTGAATGGGGCTGCGTTAATAACGCATTGCATCCGCAAGCAAATGCGGGTGCATTGCGTTTTTCACTGATGGTTGCTAGGAGATGTTGTTTGTAAACCTTCAGTTTTTTATCACGCGCGTGAAAAACGCATCAAAACGCTTTGCACCCGCGCGGAAAAAACTGAACAACTGAACGCAATCGCAGGCAAAACTGAATGGCTTTGCCTGTGAAAACGCACAGTTTTCACTGAACGCATCCGCAACGCATCCGGACCTAAATCCATCACGCTCGTGTGAACCCAGCCTTAAGCACATCACACATAAAGATAAGAACAGTGTCCATGAGGAGACGTGAACACTGCATGCAGAAATGCCCAGCAGCCGAAAGGTGTTTTGGCTGAGTGTGTTAGAGAAGTGCAGAAATATCATGGGGTTCAGGATCTGTAAGAGAGCCATTTATAAGTTAAAACTTGGAACCACAATATTTGTAATAAGTCTTCATTTGAAAGTTGCAAGGCTGTCATTATTGTCAAATAAAAACGATTTGAAAAAAATGAAAAAAAAAATATAGTGGAAATGATTCATTGAATTCAAATAAAAATGTAGTGCTCATTCAAAAATGTTAGCACCTATAAAAAAAAAAAAACTTCTTCCAAGAAAAAAAATAATAAAAAAATAAACATAAAAAAATAAATTAAAAAATCTCTAATGCGCATTTTTATAAAAACAAATATCATACTCCATACACCTTTAACATTTTTTATTTGTGCATTCCTGGCTTCAGTACAATTTAGACATAACCATGCCAATACTCCTATAGACTGCACACACAGTTCCGCTAAGCATTCATCAGTCTTTACTTGACATGCTCAACTCATTCACATTTCACAGAATGATTCATAGCAGGCACACAGTTTTCTTTGTTTCATCCGAAGCTTTGCAGCACAGACAAACACAGCTTTTCTGGAAACAGATAAACCACACCCAAAATGTCTGATGATCTCTTTTTTGATTCCCACATTAGGGTAGCTGCTTGGAAAAGAAGAAAGAAAATTAATAAATACTTTTCACTATTCAGTGTCTTGTAAAAGGTATTACACACATCACATTATCTGGACGCATTCTATATCCTCTGTGTCTGTTACTTCATAGTCTTAGTTCTACACCGAAAATGAAGGTATTATCGTTGATAATCCTTGCATTTTGGAAGCTCTTTTCCATGATTGGCCAGTAGGTGTCTCCTGTTTTTATTTTGCACAGGCTGATTAAATCTCTCCATGCTGCTGAATAAGTTTATTGTATCTGTGCTATCCTTCTGTAGAAGGGCATAGGTTGTTTCTCTGGGTCTGGCAGGGTATTCACTAAATTGGGTGCCTGGGATGGGGTGAAGGTAACATACATTAGCGATGCCTCCGGGGTCAGGCTTTATGAGTGGCCTTCCGTACTCCATTTGTCTGATCATCGGGGAACCCCACTTGGTTTGGGGCATGGCAGCTAGCATTATTAAATCTGAGTCTGGTTGTGAGTTCTCGACCATCTGACAGGAATGTTGGCTCTCAATAGGTCTTTGTCTTCTGTCCGGGAGACCCTGGACTCTACTGGTAGGTGTAGTGTGAGTCTGGGATGGCACTACCGGCATTAAAGTGGTTTGGGGTTCGGTAAGTGGTATATAGTAAGAGGCATCACTTGTTATAACTGAGTAGAGGGAGGTTTCAGTATATGTATATCTTTCATTGGGTTTACTGAGTGTGCCATGATGGTTGCTGACAGGAAGTGATGGATTGGGTGTAGTAAGATAGCTGCTGGCATAAAATGGTGAATTGGGTGCAGCAAGATGGCTGCTGGTAGGAAGTAGTGGATTGGGTGCAGCAAGATGGCTGCTGGTAGGAAGTAGTGGATTGGGTGCAACATAGTTAACATACAGCAAAATAGGTAAAATAACATCCTTAATGACCAACACTCTTACTTCAATGGATAAAGTCTTTAAAGACCAAAAATTTATTTTCTTTTGTACTTTAGAAACCACCCCTTCCCAATTTGCCTTCCCATATAAATCAGTATCAAAAATCACTCCTAACACTTCTATGCCACCCTCTATTACCGGCCACACGCAACTATCATTTTCCATCCATTCACAAAAAAACTTGAACCCACTTTTATCCACATTTAATTTAAAACCACTCATCAGGCAAAAACATTCAATCAAAAATTTAGACCTTCTAACCGCCAACATGGACTTGCACACCACTATCACATCATCGATATAACCAATCACACGCACATCTTTACCCATGCTTCCTGGAACTTCCACACCTCTCATCACTTTATCACGCCTAATCATTCCTAGCAATGGCTCAATCGCACAAAGACCTAATCACACCAGACCTAACACACATTTCCTTGCTCAAAAACCCATTCACCTGAATCTTACTCACAATACATTATACAAACAGCCAATACTTCCAATCATCTTCTCAGGCACTCCCATCTTCTCAGGCACTCCCATCTTCTCTAAAACTTTAAACATAAACTCATGCACAACCCTATCATACGCTTTCTCAAAATCCACTGCCACAACAGCCACACCTTGTTTCCTAGTTTTACAATCATACAACACATCCGTCAAGCCAACCAAACACTCAGAAATCCTCCTACCTGGCACAGCACACCACTGTTCTTCACCAACCATACATTCTACCACAGTTTTCAATCTATTTGCTATTACTTTAGCAATAATTTTGTAATCACAATTTAAAAGTGCTATCGGCCTCCAATTTTTTAAGCACCTCTTTTCACCCTTCTTATACAATAACACAATTATACTTTCTTTCATTCTTTTTATTAATTCCCTTTTTCCCAACACCTCCTTAAGTACTTTCCACAAATCATCCCCAATCATCTCCCAAAACGTACAATAAAATTCAAAAGGCAGCCCATCACTCCCAGCCACTTTCCCTTTCCTCATCTCATTCACAGCTATTTCTATCTCACTTTTCCTAACATCACTACTCAAAAACTCTTTATCCACAGCATTCAAACTACCCTCAACATAACTCAAACACTAACCTTCCAAACTACAATCACGATCCTTTTCTGAAAACAACTCGGAATAAAATTCCCACACTTCATTCAACACTTCCTCTTTCTTAATAAGTTCTACACCATCCTCTCTCAACACACTCACCATTTCAGTTTTTTTTATTGAAAGCTTTTTTTAAAAATAATTTTGTGCATTTTTCGTCTTTTTTTTTAACTTCCACTCTTGCTTGTGGAATAATACTCTTTCCTCTCTCTTCTAACATCCTTTTCACAATCTCATTCGTTTCCACAATATCACGCTCCACATCCATACCTAAGAGCCTCAATTCATAAAAATATTCTAATCTTCTCTGATACCTTTCATACCCTTCTTTTACCTTTCTCACATCATTTCTTCACCCATTTCCACCATTCAGACACACTATAGAATTCACCCTTCCTTAACTCCCAGATCCTGTACCCCACTCCCTATACTGCTCACACACACGCTCATTCTCTAATAAAGACACATTCTTCCATACACCCTTCCCATATTTATGCTTACCACCACTCTCTACCACACACTCAGTCCAGGCATGATCCGTAAAAGGGACCCTTCTCCTTTTAAACTCCTTGACGGACAGAGACAAAAACAAAATCGATTCTAGATTAGATATTCCCAGTGTTACTAAAATAGGTAAAACCAAAAGAATCATCATCTTTCTCTCTGAAAGCATCTTTGAGATAAAATAAACTAACCAATTCCTTTAACTGTTTTCCCGTATTATCCACCCCACTCTCCCCACCACCCCGCACATTACTCCTATCCCCTCTATCTATTGTAAAGTTAAAGTCTCCAACTTAGAAGGTTTTCTCCCTCCCCCCAAGAAAAAAATAGTCTTTCAAAAATCCCTCCCCTTGAACAAAACCCCCACCCCGCCACTCCTCCCTTGTGATAAAGACCACACAGCTTCCCCACCAGCCCATATAGCAACCGTTGGTTCTTCTCATAAATTGCATTCCTGCAAGCAAAGAATTTCAAAAGAATAATTTGAAATAAGGTCAAAAATAGCAGATCTTCTTACTGCAGTGCATATACTCCGCACACTAAGAGAACCAACAGAGAAAACCATATATTACGCATAAGAAAAAGGACTCTTCACATCACTTTTGCCACTTACTCTTATCAAAACCCCTCCTAACCTGCCCTTTTTTGGGCTTGGAAGGACCTGCAAAGTCATCCTCTCCTGGGTTTTGATAGCCCATCATTGTAGCAAGATTACTAACAGAACCTTCTTCCAGATAGCCAGTGACAGAAGACGAGTCCGAGTCTATGTGACCAGCAGGAGGGTCTCCCCAATCCCCATCCCCTGAACTCGGATATTCATCGATTTGTTGAGAAGGCGGAACTTGTTTTCTTATAAGGGACACCTACTCATCTATCGTTTCACCTGTGTCCTTGGGCATCTCCAACTCAGGAGGCTGTACACTCTCCCCTTCAGCAGACAACAGATCCAAAATAGCTTGTGCAGACACCTCCATCTCCTGAATAAACTGGCTCTTCTACAGGGGTCTACTCAGGGGAAGGAGGTAGAGGATCATTCCTCACAACAGCGACATAAGATCTAGCCTGCTCTCTGGACTCTTTAGATTGTTCCCTGACCTCTTCTAGGGTTGCACAGTCTTTGGCCAGGTGTGAATCAGAGCCACATAGGTGACATCTGCGGCCTCTGCCACACTCTGAGGCGACATGGTCGGTTCCTAGACAGTTTCTGCAGACAGGACCTTTTTGATACCCGTCTTTAGTATGGCCAAAACTCAGGCAATTTCCGCAGAATTTAGGCTGACCTGGGTATCGTATATACCCTCTATTTGCACCAATAGAGAAAATTTGTGGAGGGTGAGACAAACCGCCTATCCCATCGGGGTCTTGGCGGAACTCCACAATCGCAGTCCTCATACCGTTGAAGGTCCCCAAAACGTTGTTCTTCGCCTTTATTTCTGAAATACAAGAGCAGTACCTCTGTAGATATGCCCGTATCTTCTCATCAGGGACAAACAGATTATACATGTGCACCATCACGGGCACTCTTTGCTTAATGTCGCTCGTCACGAAACGGATCCCAATCAGCTCCGGTCGACGACTCATCTCTTGGCTCCTCATGTAACATGTGTTCAAGTCGGTCCGCGCTGAGAAGGTGACATTGTAAAATCCTTGCTGAGGGAAGGCTTCCACACAAAAGATGGAAGAATGCGGCATTTTTAGCACTCCCTCGATCACCGTCTGCTGGACATGGATAAGCCCGTACTTTCGCTTCTTCTCTTCAGCGATGAACCACCGAACTGTATTAGGCGCCTTAGGTGCTCCTGCCATAGCTTGCCACACACCTCTTGCCAAATGAGCCTTCTCGTTGCTTGGGGACTAATCCGACTGCCCAATAGCAGCCGGGGGGGTGAAGTCCGGGCTATAAACCCGAACGATCCCCCTAGGCCGAGCAGCCGGGTACTCCAAGCACCTTAGCCCTGACCAAGCACAACCTGCACTTGATCTGAGCCAAAAGGCCAAGAAGTGATAACCCAAAAAGGGACCGCCGCTGCCGAGGCCCACTTTCGCCAACACAGAACACTTCTGAAGGCGACAGACAGCCTGCAGGCAGGCCCCAGCCACATTCCAGCAGCCTTCACCTTCTTGCTCTCACAAACCAGGCAGAACCTCTGCTCTGCCCTCACACCATAATGCTCCAAGTACACCCTGGTGCCGAGAGAATAAGAGACAAAAAAACAAATAATAATGATCATCCTAATGACATTGCATTGTGGATTTTGATGTCAGTGCCCCATTGTTCATGGTTCTGTCAGGGCCCTTGTGATGTCATTCATCCCATAACAAGCTGCTGAATAGGCCCTTGTGACACGTGCAGTGTCCCCCCCAAAAAAAAAAAGATCCACAAGAAGGAACCACAGCCCTAGTTTACTTAAGAAAAGCAAAATGGTAACATCTAGCCAGCTTGCTCCAAACAGGTGCCCGGGCGGAGGTCCAAACACTTCATTCAGCTGATCAGCCAATTAATCCATCAGTCTAAATTGGATTTGGAGTGAGGAGACTTGGGCGGGTGCCGGAACCGACAGCCACAGTGGAAGATGGAAAGGCAGTAGCTGCAGGTATGCAGATAGAGGATTATCAGATATTAAAACTGATTAGTTTTTATTTATTTTTATTTTTAACGAATATACAAAAAGAGACTTTATTCAGTAATGCATACATTTCTATTACAATAGTAAAAAAAAGAATATAACATCCACATAAAGAACTACAGATAAGAAGTCCTGGACCATGAGGAAAGGGAGCGCCAATCACTGCCTAATTTCTAGGACTCGTCCGGCTTGTCCTTGGGTGGCCCACATGACTGTAACATCTTCTCCATCAGGATAAACCTTACTCTTGCCTTGCTCTCGTTCTCAGCCACAGCAAAGTAGTGGAGCAGATCAAAGTGGCCCATGTAGGAGCAGTAAGAGTCACGATGCTGATTTACCAACCATTCCCACTTTGTGGTGTCCGCATGGCCAGTGCCAATATACTTTGACTGCAAATGCTCCAACTAGCTGTGGATGGTATATCGGTCAGTCATAGTAGCTCGCTGGTCAAAACCAAAAGGCCAGAAAGTGATAACCAAAAAAAAAAAAGCTCACTGTCCAGGCCCACATTCAGCAACACAGAACACTTCTCAAGGTGACAGCCACATTCCAGGAGCCATCTCGCTGTCATGAACCAGAGAAAACTTATATCCTCCACTCTACCCTCACCACCATGCTCCTCTTCAGGTTCACCATCACCATCAGCATAGCACCACCCATCATTGAAGGTCTCTTCCTCCACCCAGCCACGCAGAACACCAACGCTTTGCCGCAGGTCCAGCAATCAAAGACAAGGCTGCTTCTGGTGGTGATGGTGACCACAACTCTTCCTCTTCATGCTCATCTATGGCCTGATCCAGCACTCTTCGCAGGGCACGCTCCAAAAAAACCGCATATGGGCTGAGGTCGATGATGTTGCCTTGGGTTTGACTGACCAGGTTTGTCACCTCCGCAAAAGGACGCATGAACCTACAGCCATTGTGCATGAGCGTTCAGTAATGCGGCCAAAAAATACCCAGCTCCACAGAGGCTGTCCTCTTTTTTTTTTTTGTTAAATTAAAAAAATATGTTCTTACCAGTTTAATCCCTGTTACGTCCCCTATCAGGGGACGTGTATCGAATAGATTTTATGAACAGGGAGATGGAAAAAGATGATTGGTTGGTCCTCTTACTTCCAATTTGGGGCACTGCGCATGCGCCGCACAATGTACTGTGCCACCAATACAAATAGTGAGAACTACTATTCTTACAATTTTAATCTTAAAGTCCCCTATCAGGAGACGTGTATTGAATTGAATCCTTGCATGGGGAAATAGAGAAAAAAGCTTGCTCTGTCTGCTTCCTTCTAATTTTGGGCACTTGCAATTGAATTTGCCACCAATGCAACTAGTGTTAACTAAGTACTATTTCTATCAGTTTAATCTCTGTTTTGCCCCTTATCAGGGCCAGGGCCAGTGTAGTGAATAGATTTTTGGAACCGGGAGATGGAAAAAGACCCATGCTCGATCCGCTTCGTGAATTTTAGGTCACTGCGCGTGCGCCGTGCAATGTACTGTGACACACTATATAAGTGGTGGGAAGTGGGCACAGTACAGTCTGTGGGCCTGACACACACTGGCAGGCAACTGCAATATATTAAGGGGTAAAAATGAAATTACTTTTTTATCTGTAAGGTACTGTGCCACCCTATATGATGTGCACACAGTACAGTCTGTGGGCCTACGGCTTCTCACACACGGGCAGACAACTGAAATATATATAAAAAATAAATAAAAGCAGACTGATGTACCAGCCCTAAAAAGGGCTTTTTCGGGTGCTGTCAGGACGCTGTCCTTACAGCAGATGAATCTTTGAGTACTGGAGTGGACACAGAACACTGGCCTAGCTAACGCTTTCCATAATAATTCAGCAGCAGCAGCACTCTCCCTGCTCTAACTAACACTGCAGCTTCAGAATGAATCTAAGATGGATGCTGTCCTTGCTTTTTGATAGGAGGTAGGAGGTAGGAGGGTCTGGGAGGGTCTGGGAGGGAGGGAGGGTGGGTATGCTAATTGGCTGGAATGTGTCTGCTGACTGTGAGGTACAGGGTCAAAATTTGCTCAATGATGATGTATAGCAGGCAGACCGAACATCGCATATGTTCGCCCGCCGCCGCAAACGCGAACATGCAATGTTTGCCGGGAACTGTTCGCCGGCGAATAGTTCGGGACATCTCTACTAAGGCATGTCCCTACTCGTCGCACAAATTACAGACCACAGAATTTATACAATCTCTTGCTATGTGACCATTTTTCTGGCATTTTTGACATACCTTTACGGTCTCTTGGCAGTTCTCCATCACGTGACCATAGATATGGCATCTGCGGCAATAGCTCGGAGCATCCTGGAAAAACAAAAGGCCTCGCTCTTTTGCCAAAGAAAAACTCCACGGTGGATGATTCATCCCACCTGGCCCCATAGGGTTTGGACGGAAGCGTACAAAGAACTTGTGCTTTCCGGTCCTCAGTCCATGACTTTCCATTACTTTCTGGCTATACACCACTTTCTCACAGTATTTTGTCAACAACAAATAGATGTCATCAACATGAACATGCGGATTAAACATGAGAACAGTAAGGTAAACGTCCTGATTATATAACACAGTGAATGTTAGTCCATCTAGTTTAGGGTTATTCTTGTTGCTTTCCAAAAACAAGTAAAGGTTATGACATGCTGCGATAGAAGTAAGCACCAGAGTACCACCAATTCGATCTTGAAGGCCAAGAACATCAGACATGGAAGCATGGAGGATTTTAAACAATACCTCTTTCACAATGAATTCCTCCTTCTTTTCTTCATCAATGTAAATGGCAAAAGCATTTTGGACCCGATAGTCCTCGGTCCCGGCAAAGTCGATTTTCACACCCATGGTAGGTCGCAAATCCATGGATCGGCTTAACGGTATCCTTCCTTCTCCTTATAGCAGCAGGCAGCTTAAGCCTGAGGGCGATGCTGCAGGGCCAAGAGTTTGGACGAGGATCCCCTCCGACATAGACACATGATCTTTGCCGAAAGGCCGAGAAGCGATAACCTGAAAAGGGACCACCGCCGAGGCCCACGTTCGCCAACACAGAACACTTCTGAAGGCGACAGACAGCCTGCAGGCAGGCCCCAGCCACATTCCAGCAGACAGCCGCCTTCTTGCTCTCACAAACCAGGAAGAAATTCAGTCCTCTACTCTGCCCTCACACCATCATGCTCCTCTTCGGGCTCTCCAACTGCATAGCCCCGCCCACCCAGTGCACGCCCACTCATGGCCACACCTTTTTATCCCAAGTACGCCCTGGTGCCGAGAGAGAGAAAAAATAAAAACAAATAATAATAATCATCATAATGACATTGCATTGTGGATTGTGATGTCAATGCCCCATAGTTCAGGGTTTCGTCAGGGCCCCTGTGATGTCATTCATCCCCTAACAAGCTGCTGAATAGGCCATTGTGACACATGCAGTGTTCTGTCCATTGTCCACAGAGGAGGAGGAGGCCCAGCGGCGGCTGCTACATTTGCAGTGCTGGAAAACTTTGCCCCCCAAAAAAAAAAAAACACTCAGAAGATCCACAAGAAGGAGACACAGCTTTTGTTTACTTACTTAAAAATAGCAAAATAGTAACATCTTGTTCCAAACATGTCAATTTTGGAGGAACAGAGGATCCCATGTTCACAACACCCCAAACCACAGGCGGGCGGAGGTCCAAACACTTCATTAAGCTGATCAGCCAATTAATCCATCAGTCTTAATTGGATTTGGAGTGAGGAGACTTGGCCGGCCGGGTGCCGGAACCGACAGCCACAGTGGATGGAAGATGGAAAGACAGTAGCTGCAGGTATGCAGATAGGTGGTGTATCATATATTTAAACTGATTTGTTTGTTTTTTTGTTTTTTAACAAATAAACAAAAATGGGCTTTAATGTAGTAATGCATACATCTCTATTGCAATGGTAAAAAAAGAATATGCATCCACATAAAGAACTACAGATAAGAAGTCCTGGACCATGAGGAAAAGGAGCGCCAATCACTACCCAATTTCTAGGACTCGTCCGGCTTGTCCATGGGTGGCCCACATTGCTGTAACATCTCCTCTATCAGGTTAAACTTCACTCTTGCCTTGCTCTCGTTCTCAGCCAGAGCAAAGAAGTTGAGCAGATCAAAGTGGCCCATATAGGAGCAGTAGAAGTCACGATGCTGATTTACCAACCATTCCCACTTTTTGGTGCCCGCATGGCCAGTGCCAATATACTTTGACTGCAAATGCTCCAACTGGCTGTGGATGGTATATCGGTCAGTCATAGTACCTCGCTGGTCCAAACCAAAAGGCCATCTCGCTGTCATGAACCAGAGAGAACTTGCATCCTCCACTCTGCCCTCACCACCATACTCCTCTTCAGGTTCGCCATCAGCATAGCACCACCCGCCAGATGCAAACTCACTTTTGGCCACGCCTTTTCTTCACATGTATGTCCTAGTACCAAAGCGTGCCAAACACAAAGACAGATAGGAGGAAGCAATACAGGAGTGAAGAGGGAAGAAAGAAAAAAAAAAAAGGCTTGTTGATTGTGATGTCAGGGCCTTATTGTTCAGTGTTCCGTCAGGGCCCCTTGTGATGTCATCTCTTGACTTGACCCCTGACCTGACCTGCCCACTGTGACACGTCCATTGTCCAGGCAAGGTAGGTCCAGCTGCTCCTGATACATAGAAAGTGCTAGACTACTTTCTCGCCTCCAATTAATCCAGTTAAATTTAGAATATCCACAAGAGGGAAACACAGGCATACATTACTTACTGAAGGACTGGAAAAGCAAAATGGTTAGTGACATCCAGCCAAACTGCTCCAAAAGTATCACTTTCCAGGAATGAATGTGCACAACAGGCCAAACAATCCCACAGGTGCTTGCTTGGTGGTCCAAACACTGCATTCAGCTGATAAACCAATTAATCTATGAGTCTTGATTGGATTTGGGCTGTGAGGAGAATGGGCAGGTGATGGATCCTACAGCTGCTGCTGCATCAGGAGATGGACAGACTGACACACGCAGGTATTATGCAGCAAGCAGCACTGGGCAGAAAGAGAGAGAGAGGAAAAGCTGAGGTGCAGACTGAGGCAGGGCACAGCTTTCCACTTGCTTGCTGGAAGGAGGGAAGAAGGCTTATTCTTGCAATCTAGTCATTCTGTTTTTGGATACTGGATTAGGAAGGGGTGCACCGGTCCTGGAGGTACTGCAATACCAGGTCATTGCGTGGAGTGGACAGAGCAAGCTCTTTTTCCATCTCCCTGTTCGAAAAATCCATTTAATATAGGGGACGTATCAGATATTAAACTGATAAGAACAGATTTTTCTTTTTACACTTTTATTAGAAAATTAGAAAACTTACATCACACGGCAAAAGCAATTAACCACATTTAGTTCAAGAAATACTAAATGATAACTCACAGACCTATCTACGAACTTAATCATTTTCAACTAACTAAACTACTCCACATATAAATGTTCCATATAGTAGCTGCAGCTTTACCTAAATTCTTCCTATCTTTCAAATAATACACATACATCTCACTTACCCTAGGTACACACCTAAGCGTTTTACAGCGCGTTCAAACGCGCTGTAAAACGCACAACATGTGAAAAGCCATGCTTCCCTATGGGCATGGTTCACATTTGGGCGTTTTACAACGCGTTTGAACGCGCTGGAAAACGCCTAACGCTGTCGCTTCTGCTTGAGCTTCTTTAGAAATGCGCGTTTTCTGTTACAAAAACGCGTCTACGAACGCACGTTTTTTACTAGGCAACCAGCTGAAAAAGGCCACTCCCAGGTGCAAGACAGAATCCTAGGCCCAAGCATGGAGGAAGCAGGCTGTGAAGCAGAGACCCTCATCAGGCCCCAAAATATAAAAATAGAAGATACAGACAGCAGGCTTGGGAAGATATAGGCAAAAGCCTATGGAAAAAGTGGCCGCAAATGGCCAAAGCAGGCCAAACTGCCAAAGGTAAATCAAAGTGTGGTTTTCAAATTTCAATTCAACTCACTGTGTCCCCTGGTCATAATTATATATGTGCTTCCTATGTCACAGAGCTTTTGCAGCTTTGGTGGCCGGTTTAGCCAATGTTAAATGCAGCCCCCTCCCCCGTTATGTGGAAACCACAAACATTTTATCTGTCCAAAGCCTCATGCACACGGCAGTGTTGCACGGCCGTGCCTGGTCCGTGTGTATCATGGCTGGCGTGTGTAGCAGCGGCCGGGCATGGTGTACACATGTCCATGTGCCTAGGTGTATTAATGTGCCTGCCTGATGTTAACGGCGTCTGAGCAAACAAATACGCCGTGTGCTGCTGCTGCCATACAAATGCCTGGCCATGTTAAACACGGTCCATGCATATCCTTGTGACATTGCTGTGTGCTTTCCCTCTGATTACTGAGTGCACACTTCCACCCCTGTTTTCCGAAACGAGTTTTTGGTTCAACCTTTTTTTTTTTTTTTATTTGGATGTGTGCCCACATGCTTTTTGTAATTTATGCGGTCCGTGTCACTTTTGTGTTTGGTGTATTTGATTTGCATGTTTTGCCTAGTCCATGGCTTAGCAAAATGGGGCTTTAATGCGTCTGTGTATGTACTACTCCCAGCATGCTCTGAAGACACGTTATTATGCTACGCATTGTGTAATGATTTTCAGTGGGTTATTGGGGTGGAAACCAGTGTTTTGCAAATGTCTCATCCCTTCGCTGCAACGCCATACAGACACTGTGAATTTTGTGGATTGTTGGCCGAGGGAAGTACATACACAGAATATTTAACGTTCTGTGAGGGTATATTATTCTAAAGGGAACATCAATGGGATCCCATCTTGTTTTTATTTTTTGGGGGGTTTAGAAACCGGTATGTGTGCGGCTGGCTGTGCCCATGTCACTCGGCCTAGATCAGCGTCAATGTCCCGCTCCCTCGCAACTAAGGCTTTAGGAACTTTTAGGAACATTTTTATTACTTTGCCCACCCACCATGCACCTTGTGTGTAGAAGCCCTACGAAATAAGGACAAGAGGAGTAGCGCATGTCAAAACATAAACCTTTTTATGAACACACGTGAAAATGACAAACATAACAATAACCGTAGATTAGAAATTAACTAAATATCGGAAAACTAGATTTAAATCTCAATTGCTTCCATTTGCCAGGGAAGCTCACCCTCTGGCGACATGAAGTATCGGGCGAAATGGTCCCGAACATGTGCACCATGTGCGGTGCTACGGACCACTGTGAGCTGGGTAGGCCCCAGAGTGTGACTGAGGGTGTGCTCAAAATTGAAGCCATCTCTCTGCCGCACAAAGTTGTGCAGTACACATGCCGCCTTGACTGCCTTGATAGCGGTATCTATTTTAAACGGATTTGGCGAATGGAGGAAACGCCATTTGTTGGCGAGAATGCCGAAGGCGCATTCCACCACCCTTCTTGCTCGGGTCAGCCTATAATTAAACACCCTTCTCTCTGTAGTTAGTCCTCTGCTTGAGAAGGGCCGCATCATATTCCCCCCCAGGGCGAATGCCTCGTCCGCCACAAACACGTACGGCATGGCCGGATAAGTTGTGCCTGGCAGAATTTGGGGTGCTGGAAGCTCCAGAGAATTACTTGACAGCAGCCTGCCGAAGTGGGAGTGGGCAAATACTGCTGAGTCTGTTGCCGTAAGCTCTGACATCTATGTAGCGGAAGCAGTAATTGGCGTCCGAAACTGCCAGTAACACCACCGAAAAATACTTTTTGTAATTATAAAAGCGGCTACCACTTCTGATCGGCTTGAGCACACGAATATGCTTCCCATCAATGGCCCCCACGCAGTTTGGGAAATGGCAGGTCTGCATAAATACATCCGCAATATCCATCCACTCTGCTGTAGTCGGTTGGGACATGACGGCAGACTCAAGAACGTCCCACAGGGCCACACATGTTTCCCGGATTACCAGGCTTGCTGTCGATTTGCCTATTAGAAAGGAATACTGGAGACTTGCCAAAGACTGGCCAGTAGCCAAATACCTGTAAATAAAAAAGAACGTTTCAATTAATACATGTCACGTTTTATTTTACAGTCAATATGCTAAAAAGCAAGTGGAAAAGCCTCAAAGATGCGTTCGTCCGACATCGCCGAAAAGAGCGAGAGCAAAGGAGCGGATCTGGGGCTAGTTGCAGCACCTCATATGTGCATGCCGAAAAGATGGCGTTCCTCATCCCATGCACCGAAATGCGTAGGTAAGTACGTCACAAACACTGTCAATCGACCACCTTCAGGCATGTTCTAACTCTGTAGCTGGGGAGGTTGTATTCTAGATGTGCGCAGTCAGATATTCCTAAGCCCAATAAGAAGGCCTTCTAGTTACTATTGGCTCGCAACACCGGCTACGGGCAGATATGCATTTTGACCCAGATAAGACTCCTGTGTACCTGGATCCTGCAACTAGGACTCCAGTGGAGACACAGGAGACATATCTGAAACAGGCCAATATGTGCAAACTGCATTATTGGACACACCTAAAATAGTTTTCCAAAATGGGCCATGGGCCATGCGGATGTGTCTGCGTACAGCTAGAAGCCCATGGCCTCAGCTATATAGGCCACATCCGGATGCAAGGTGACATCCTATATGGGCCTTGGGAGCATAACCGGGCCAAAATAGATTACCTACTAACTCATTATGTGCACATTTTTGTTTACAGCACTGACAGTAGCTGGGATACAGCAGAGAGGCAGGAGGATGAAGAGGAGGAGGCCACCATGGAAAGTGATGGTGGCCCATCCATGGTGGCAACCAGTCCGCCAGGCCCAAGTTTGGAGCCACCCATTGCATCAAGTACCCCGCCAGAAACCCAAGGCCAAGAAAAACACGAAGCCAAAGGCAGGAAGATCGCCTCATAGATTGTCTGGATGCCCTTGCTCATCCTGCACCAAGGATGAGCAGTGAGGCGTATTTCCTCCTCAGTTTGGAGGAGGACCTCAAAAATGTCCCCAAACATCTCCAGGCAGAAGCACGGCACAGTGTGATACGGTGCATACAATCCTTCCTTCCGGCTGAAAACGTCCCACCACAGCCCATAGCACCTCCACCACCCCCAACCCATCTCCCACAGCAGCCGCCACAATACCACTACCTACCAATCCAAGCACCAGCGAACCCATGGCCCCCAAGACCACCAATGCAATATCAGTACGGCTCAACAAGCATGGGCCACAGCACGTCTGCACAAATGGCACCAGGAGGCCAAGGGCCGCCCATGCGCGAATGTGCAATGCCCACTGAGCCCGATTATTCGGGAACCCAGTATCAAAATTTGTAATTTTTCAAGATAATGGATGAAAGTTTATGTTATTGCCTCAGGGGGGTGTCCACGTTGGGACAGTTGAACATTATTTTTTAATGTGTGCAAAACAATATAATGTTGCTTTTTGTTTTATCTATTGTCCGAATTTAAAAAAAAAAATAGTAAGCACATATTACTATTTCGTTGGGCCCACTAACATAATAAACGTTTGTGGCTAAACAATATGTCTGGCTTGTCTAAATTGAGTGTGTATACGTCTATATTTATTGTACACATTGGTATGGTCTAGAAATTCGCGCCTACTGGGCTAACATCACAGACACCATCAAGGGAATAGTGTTACACACAAACCGTAGCACACCAACCATACTGACGGCAACCACAGGGACAGCAGAATATACACCAAACACACACTGTACGTGATTACTAGGGCCATAATGATGCTACTTACCTCAAGGTAATTAGGAGCCTCTGAACAGGTGGTATGCAGTCACGCATGAACGTGTCCTGGCGTTGCAAATGTACAGACATCAGCCCCAGGAGTTCATCAAAACTGTTTGGAAGACAAGACAGTTTTCGGAACAGTAACATACACATATACGCCAATCATAGGAACACCAAAAAAAAAGGAGGTAACATCAGACTCATATGGCTACTAACCTGGATATGGACATCTGTGTGTAGTTCATAAAACGATCCTCATGTACCCGTAGGTTCTGGTACAAAGCCCAGAACTGACCCCTACTATTGCGGTCCACGATCAACGGATGGATCCAAAAACGTCGCCGGGTCGTTCTCCGACGACGCATCCGCAAGAGCAACACTCCACACACCATTGCTGCCACTTGCGTTTGTCTCCTAAACTCCATAGAAATCCACCAAATTAACCACACCAAACTCCAACAGTACAACACTCTCAAACACACCTAATCAATCAGAATCTCAATTTGGCAAACATTCAACACCTTTCATATAGGTAGGCCTGCATTTTTAGTGGATCTAGCACCTGTCAATCACAAAAACGCGCGAAAAACGCGTGTTCATTAATGACAAAAACGCGCATACAATCGTGCGTTTGTCGCGTGTAAAAATGCTTGAAAAAACGCACGCCTGCAAAACGCTTAGTTGTGTTCCCAGCCTTAAGGCCAACCTAACACAGTCTTTTTCTTCAATGATGTCTCTTTTGAAAAGCAGAATATTACACACTTTACAGAGGGCACTTTTGACACAGTTTATCATGACCCACATAACTCTTTTTCTCTGGTCTTATAATATTTTCTAGGCCATACAGAACCAGTTAATGATTCAGCCTCTTTAAATCACACGTATGTTTTAAGACTACTCCGATTGGTTTCCATACTTTTTGCATGAATGCACAATTCCAAAACACATGCATAACAGTCTCTTCATTTAAAAACAGTTTGTCCTGGGGCATTTTGCTGTTACGCTTAGACTCCTTCTATGTTGGAATGTCTTCGTTGGGATACATTCATGCATTATTGACCATGTCAGATCTTTTAAACTGTTACTCATATCAGACATTGCACATTTTCCAACAGTCAAGAGATTTATTGGACGAATAATTTGCTACCATTTCAACTTGCTGTTCTTTATCAAGTAGCTTCTTTACTTTTTTGGGATTGTTGTAAATACCACTTTCATACTTTTCAAGTGAATATAATCTTATTATTTTCTCTATTATTGCGGATTGTTTTGGTGGTATTAGTAGCACTGGTGTTGTCAATGATAACTGTATCCACTTTCTTTTCCTTTAGGCCCCTTTCACACGGGCGAGTTTTCCGCGCGGGTGCAATGCGTGAGGAGGACGCATTGCACCCGCACTGAATCCTGACCCATTCAGTTCTATGGGGCTGTGCACATGAGCGGTGATTTTCACGCATCACTTTTGCGTTGCATGAAAATCGCAGCATGTTCTATATTCTGCGATTTTCACGCAACGCAGGCCCCATAGAAGTGAATGGGGATGCGGGAAAATCGCAAGCATCCGCAATCATGTGCGGATGCGTTGCGATTTTCCCGCATGGTTGCTAGGATACGATCGGGATGGGGACCCGATCGTTATTATTTTCCTTTATAACATAGTTATAAGGAAAATAATCGCATTCTAATTACAGAATGCAATGTTCCCTGGCTTGAAGGGTTGAAAATAATAAAGAGTAACCACCTTCTCCCATTGCAGCAGAGCCTCAGAACGTCGTCTCTCTGATAGTTTGCTGCTTGAGACCTGTGGTGACGTCACAGGGTCACATGGTCCAATCATAGAAGCATTTGAGTGGACCATGTGACCCATGTGATCTCTGTGACATCACGGCAGGTCCTTCATCGAACATCTGTTGTTCGATGAAGGACCTGCCGTGATGTCACAGGATCACATGGGTCACATGGTCCACTCAAATGCTTCTATGATTGGACCATGTGACCCTGTGACGTCACCACAGGTCCTCAAGCAGCCAAACTATCAAGAGAGACGACGTTCTGGGGCTCTGCGCGTACAATGGGAGAAGGTAAGTTAACTCTTATTATTTTTAACCCTTTAAAGCCCGGGGAACATTGCATTCTGTAATTAGAATGCGATTATTTTCCCTTATAACTATGTTATAAAGGAAAATAATTACACATACAGAATACTCATCCCGAAACCAGACTTCAGTGATGAAGTCTGACTTCGGGTCTGGGTACCAAGCATGCGGATTTTTTCACGCGCGTGCTCAACGCACTACAAACGTTAGCACACGCGCGGAAAAATCGCGGCGATTCCCGCAACGCACCCGCATCTTATCCGGGCGTCAAACATGACGCCCGTGTGCAAGAGGCCTTAGAGATGACCTGCTGCATATCTCAAAAAATAAGTCCACGTAGTCTCTTTATTGTTTTTGCACATAGAGAAAAATAATGCAAGTACAAGAGTCTCTTTAAATTTGTTATTTCTTTGCCTCCATATTTTTTTGATTTATACAATTTTTCCCTTTTTAATCTCTCCATCTTTGAATTCCAGATGAATTGGAAGCAACTTCTCTGTATTTGCTTCACATAATTTTCTTCTGGTGGGAACACTTGTGTCAAGTACAACAATATGGGTATTAGTATTGTTTTTAATATTAAATGTTTCCCCTCAATTGTTAATTGCCTTAATTTCCAAAAGTCTAATTTTCCTTGTACTTTCTTTTTTATTATTTACCAACTTTTCCTTCCATTATTTTCTGCATAAAAAATAACTCCAATTATTTTTATTTCTTCTGATTTGGATCTTAATATCAGGTATTTGTACATCAGACCAGTCTCCGATCACAAAACAGTCACATTTCTTCTTATTTAATTTGAAGCCTGAGGCCTGGCAAAGATATTCTGTGACTTGCAAAGCTCTCCTAAGTGATGGTACAGAAAAATGTCATGTCATCCATGTACGCGTTGACTTTGACATCCAAACCATTACTGGGATAGGAACCCCTCTGACGACTTTGTCCTTCCTCAACTATGCCAATAATGGTTCTAATGCACAGATGAATAATATTAGTGACGTGGCATCCCTGCTTCACTCTGGATTTCAGGAAAACTTTGTCTGGAAGGAAACCATTAATGGATATCTGACAATAGGCTTCATTGTATAACACTGAAATTTGTATTATCATACTTTTTGGGAAATTCATGTGGTTTAACACCCTCCAGAAACTCATGGGATATGCGATCATATGCTTTAAGAAAGTCTAGAGATAATATCGCCAATTCCTGCTTTCTTTCTCTCTGGTACCATATACAGTCTTTTATGATGTTTAAATTTTCACTTAGGCTTCTCTTAGGGATCCCACATGTTTGTTCTTTTTGGATTACTTTTCCAATGACTTTCTTAATTCAGTTGACCAAGATTTAAGCAAGGATTTTATAATCAACATTAAGCAATGTTATAGGTCTCCAGTTCTCTAGATTTTCTCTGTCTCCTTTTTTATACAACAAAACAATAGCTGATTTCAGGGAGATCAGCCACAAACACACTGCAGAGCCTCAGTTAAGAGTCTTAACACAGCAATCCAAAGTGCAAAGCTCCCTGGGAAACAGTAATATGCTAAATAAATGTGGAGCCCCAGTATTGGGTCTACAACACAATGAAAGCCAGACATCCCTCAAAGGAAGGAAAAAGAAAACATATTAAAGGAGGCAAAAATGTTTTACCAGAGTTTGTTTAACACTTGTAGGAGGTCATCTTTCATAATATTCCAGAACATACAGAACAGTTCAACTGGTAAACCATCTGAGCCGGGTGCTTTGTCTTTGCCAAAACTTTTCACTTCTTCATGTATCTCTTCAATTGATAGTTGCATATTAAGCTGTTTTTCCTTTTCTCGTCCAAATTTGCCTTTATGAGCCTTTAAGGCATCCTCTACAAAGGAGTTGTCAATTTTTTTTTGTCAAACAAACTCTGGTAAAACATTTTGGCCTCCCTTAGCATGTCTTCTTTTCCAGTTTTATCAGCTATTTTTGAGATTACACTTTGTTTCATGACCTTTTTGGGAAAAAATCGCAAGCACTTTTTGTTCTCTTCCAGTTGTTTGACTTTGCTGTTAAAGATAATCTCCTTTCCTTTATTATAAATAGCTTTTTTGATGTTTTCTTTTGTTTTTTTTCGACTCAGATACATCAACACCAGCTTTTCCTAGTTTTATATAAGTTTGTAGTTTTGTGTTTAGGTCTCTGAACCATTGCTTCTTCTCCTTCGCTTTTTTTGTTCCAGCTTTAATGAAGAATTCCTTTATTTTTGTTTTAACATACTCCCACCATTTTAACAATGTTTCGAATCTGTTCTTAACATTGACTCACTTTTCATAATTATAAACAAACTTATCCTTTATTTTTTTATTTTCTAGTAGTTCCACATTCAATTTCCATGTGCCTTTACCTTTTTCGCAACCTGCTATTTCTATTTTTACTTGTCACATCTTATGATCAGAGAAAATGTTTTCCTCCACACACGTTTGTTGGCTTAAAAGATTTGGAGATAAAGAAGTAGTCCAGCCTAGATTGCATGGATGAATTGTTCCATGTGTACCCTGGATCTTTGTCGTTTGTATTTGACCACACATCTATCAGATTAAAGTCCACTATTAAATTATTTAATTGTTGCACTGTTTTGTTTATCTGCCTTGGTTGATCGCTGGTTCTATCTTCCCCTCTTAATGCACAGTTAAAGTCCCCACCTATAATGATAGGTGTCTGTCCCACTAAAAAAGGCTGTACATCATCTAACATTTCTGCTCTCTCGTGGATCTTAGGCGAAGCATATATGTTCAGTAACTTTATTTCTTTATTGTTATATTTAATATTTGCCAACAAAGCTCTTCCTGGAATTAGTTGCATAAAAGTCATTATTTGACAGATGTTACCTTTGAATAATATCCCGACACCAGAGGCTTTATTGCTGTTATCTCCAGACCACAGCGAAGGTCCCTTTGTCCATTCTTTTCCTAGATCAGCGTAATTCCAGGAATACTCTATGCCACATTCCTGTAAAAGAATGTCACTATCCACAGTCTCTAAATATGCAAACATGGCAGCTCTTATAGCTACCCACTTAATGCTCCTGACATTAAGAGAGGAGATTTTTAGAAC
This sequence comes from Bufotes viridis, assembly GCA_033119425.1. Taxonomy (NCBI): domain Eukaryota; kingdom Metazoa; phylum Chordata; class Amphibia; order Anura; family Bufonidae; genus Bufotes; species Bufotes viridis. The sequence continues at coordinate 457,066,751 of CM065592.1, forward strand.
TCCAGACATTATTTAATTAATTATTCTTATTATAACACATCTTTTGGAAAAGCAACTCTCACTAAGAGTTCTTTGTACGTTATCTTCAGGAGGTGACATTGCGTTCAGGTCATCTCATCACTAGATCCACTTGATGACATAAATAGTACTTGATTTTCAGGACTGTGAAATTGCTGTATGCAGGCCGGGTCTTATAAATAATCGCTAGGTCTCAACCCGCTGTCACTCTCGTCCGCACTTCGCAGAGTCTGTCTTTTTGTGCAGATAGTATACGCCCACTTTCCTCTTTGTCTCTTTTTGCTCTACTTCCATGGTTTCTTCCCCCGCCAACTTCTCCTTCACCCCTGCTCCGGCTCCTCTACCACTTTTACAGGGGCAGCTGTTTTAGGAGGAATCTTCACAGGGTCCACCTTTCCCGGAATTTTGGATGTACCAGCTTTAGGAATACTTGTAATTGGGCATGATATCACAGGTTCCTTAACACCAGTTACTCCAGCACTAGGTTCACTCACCGCAGACCTTCCTGCGGTAGGATCCGCTGCAGGCTTCCCTTAATCCGGTTTCTTCTGGCTCTCAGGTTTTACTCCCAGACCTGTCGCAGCCTCTGCATATGATTTTTTTGACCTCTTAGGACATTCTTAAAGGCATGCCCTTCTCCTCTGCACAAATTACAAATAATTATATTTGGACAATCTTGACTTTTATGACCTGTCTTTTGGCATTTCCCACAGAATATCACCTCCTATTTACACTCTGCCTGGACATGACCAAATGTATGACATTTCCGACAGTATGTTGGCATCCCTGGATAATACAGATATCCTCTGTCCCTTCCGTTGACAAAGCTAGATGGGGTGCGGCTCAAACCCCAATACCTCCTAGTTCCTCTCTGAAGGTCACCATGAATTGATACTTCAAAAAGGTGTAGAGAGATGGACTGGCACTCTCAATCAGGGACACAGTGGAGGCAGACTATTTTATATAGTTAAGAATTTGTTTATTTATAAGTCCTCTATCCGAGGTTAGTAAAATATAACTATATAGATTTGCTGGAGACAATATATATGTTATGTGCTAAAGATATTGGCTGAATAAAATAGTCTGTGAGGAATATCGATAGAGTAATGTCTAAAAAAAGGATCCGCAGAAAACCAGTCCATAAAAAAATCTATCCATAAAAAATCTATAAAAAGTCAATCCATAAAAAAGAAGAAAATTGTCCGCTAATCACAGTTCATGATGATCCTTGCATAGGGAGCTTTAAAAATGGTAATGCTACAATGCAGTTTTTGCTCAAAATATAGTTCAGTAATAAAGGTGAATCCGGGATGTCAGATGCACCACTCACCTCTGTTTCCTGGAGGTCCGCTGGTGGCGTCCCACCTAAAGCGGGTATCTGCTCCAGCTGTCTGCCTGACGGCTTGCGATGGCAGCATCTGTAGAGAGAGACGCTTTCTTTCTGACCTGCACAATGGCCCAAGGGCTGCGATGTCTGAAGTTGTAGGTCTTGATGGTATGGTGTACCGTGTTGCGCTCGGCGTCTCTTTAAATTTTGGCTTTTGGCGGGTAAGTGCCGAAGCGCACCAAACACAAAGACAGATAGTAGGAAGGAATACAGGATTGAAAAGGGAAGAAAGAATGAAAAAAAAAAAAAAAGCATTGTTGATTGTGATGTCAGGGCCTCATTGTTCAGTGTTCCGTCAGGGCCCCTTGTGATGTCATCCCTTGACCTGAACCCTGACCTGACCTGCCCACTGTGACATGTGCAGTGTTCTGTCCATTGTCCAGGCAAGGTAGGTCCAGCTGCTCCTGATACATTGGAAGTGCTGGACGACTTTCTCACCTCCAATTAATACATTAGGTTAAGAATATCCACAATAGGGAGACACAGGCATACATTACTTACTGAAGGACTGGAAAAGCAAAATGGTTACTTACATCCAGCCAAACTGTTCCAAAAGTGTCACTTTCCAGGAATGAATGTGCACAACAGGCCAAACAATCCCACAGGTGCTTGCGTGCGTGCTGGTCCAAACATTGCATTCAGCTGATGAGCCAATTAATCTATCAGTCTTAATTGGATTTGGGCTGTGAGGAGAATGGCCAGGTGATGGATCCTACAGCTACGGCTGCTGCTGCTGCATCAGGAGATGGACAGACTGACACACGCAGGTATTATGCTGCAAGCAGCACTGGGCAGAAAAAAAGAGAGAGAGAGAGAGAGGAAAAGCTGAGGTGCAGACTGAGGCAGGGCACAGCTTTCCACTTGCTTGCTGGAAGGAGGGAGGAAGGATTATTCTTGCAATCTAGTCATTCTGTTTTTGGATACTGGATTAGGAAAGGGTGCACCGGTCCTGGAGGTACTGCAATACCAGGTCAATGCGTGGAGTGGACAGAGCAAGCTCTTTTTCCATCTCCCTGTTCGAAAAATCCATTTAATATATGGTCCCCAGATAGGGGACATATCAGATATTAAACTGATAAGAACAGATTTTTATTTTTTTTTCCCGTCAGATGACGCAAAGCTATACATAACATATTCTTTAACGTCTCATCACTCGGGTCTATTTTTTATTAACTTAAAATAAAACACAAAAAACAACCTTAATGAAAAGCAAAAGTCATATTCACAAAATCTTTTCTCATATTTATTTCAAAGAAAAGCCACATATAAGACAAACAAAGACACACAAACATTGAAATAACGTATTATTCCTTCATTTTAACTTTTTTCTTTTTAACGTCTTCCACTTCTTCCTCAGAAAACTCTATTTCTACAAGAAAACTAACAGGCTCAATAGTTTTTAAAAGTCCTGTTATCTCTTCCTCAGAAAAAATTCCCATATCTTCTTTTCTTTCTTTTCCTCCTTTCCTTTTCACATCTTTATTTCCTACCGCATTACTAAGAACATTTCCAAATCTTTTTTCTCCATTCTTCTCTTTTCCTTTTCCACTTACGATTTCCACTTTCTTTCTACTTACAATTTCTTTTCCTTCTTCCACTATCCTTTTTTCTTCTCTTCCTTAGAAACTATACTTTTACTAATTCCAAAATCCCAAAAACAAAAACCAATTTTTCCATTTATCATCATCTTCCCATTCAAAAACCTTTCTTCTTCCTCTTTCTCCCAAATGCCAAAACTTCTTTTCCCATTCCATATGCCACTCTTATTTAACAACATCTTCTGAAATTTCACAAATTCAAAATAGCTCCTTAAGTGCTTCAGTATCTCCTCAGTCTCTACAAACGGATCTTCCATATAGACTATTAAGTTCTTTTTTCTCTTAATCATAGATGACTGTATTACAAACAAATTCTTCTTTTCTATTTCCAAGTCCATCCATTTAGCAAAACCATTTCTACATGATTCTTCCGTTTTCAAAGTCACATCCAGTACCTTTTCTTGCGATTTTCCTGCATACAATAAATTTCACTTCTCTTGATTTCCAGCCAATCTTCAAGAATGTTCAGGATCACAATATCCATAGATTCTTCACCAGTTGTATCTTCTTTTAGAATTAGTCTCAAACAATTTTTCTTCTCCGTAATCTCCATCTTGCCGAAACAAGAGCAAATCCTCAGGTTCACGAATTCCGCTTATCTCAAGAAATTAACCTCTACCACTCAAGAGAGCGGATAGGTGATCGCCTCTCGTTGCCCTGGTACTAATCCTTTCCTCCAATAGCAGCATGGGGTCCAGCAGCAGCTATGAACTACTGCCTTCCCCCAAGGCCGAAGGTCAGGGTACCCAGGGCACCTCTGGCCAAGACCAAGGCAGCACTGTGAGTTTTTTTTTTTTTTTTTTTTTTTTTTTTTTATTTAATTAACTTAAAATAAAACACAAAAAACAACCTTACTGAAAAACAAAAGTCATATCACAAAACCTTTTTCCTCTTCTTGTACATACCAATCAGCAGAGCATCTTGCATAAGAAAGTATTCCTCCATAGACATATCAATATAATCTTCCAAAACCTCTAATAACCAATCATCTAAACCAAGTGCATCCAACACTCCTTCATAATATTTCAAAGCAGTAATCCGAGCATAATCCCTTTTTTCACCTGGATATTCAATTTCTAATTTGCTCATCAGCTTCTTGTACTCCTCTGGTAATTCAAACTTCTTTTTTACTTTTTTCTTTTTTTCATCCTCTGAAGCAGAAATCTCCAACCCCATTTCCTTTTCTGTCATCTCTCTTTCTCTTTTCTTTGCACTTGCACCGCACACTACTTCTTCTGCAGAATCCTCATAAAACCTCTTAATTACATCTTCAGTAAGATCTTTTGTAACCATTGATCTCTCCTTTTCCTTATTTTCTTTTTCCTCTTTTGTCTTCTTTTCTGTTCTCACCCCATCCTTCCTCTCAGGACAATCTCTATATAAATGTCCACTTTTTTTACAAAAATGACATAGCCTCGGATTTTCACACTCTTCCGCTTTATGTCCCCCTCTATTACATAAGGTACATACTTCTTCACTGCATGATTCCTTATTGTGACCATATAATTTACATCTCTTGCAATATTCTGGCATCCCATTAAAATACAAATCTCCAGTATTCTTACCGATTCTGAATCTTGCATCAGGCAATATAAACTCTTCATTCTCAGCTTCCTTTTTCCTCAAGATGACTTTAAATCTCCATTTGGATGTCCAAAAGCCATACTCATTGAATATTTAACCTAAAGGTACAACTTTCTCACAATATCCTTGTAGAAAACTTGTTATCTTGCTTTCTTCAACGTATGGCGAATACATCTTTATAATCATTATTTTAATATTGCTTGAAAAATGTGGAAAAACTCTTATTCCTGTTAGTCTCTTATCGGCCTTCATTTCTTCCCATCTCCAAAGGAAACTGGTATAGCTTCCTATATCTTGAAAAACAATGTCGTAAACCCCCCTCTTGGGGTAATCCATTAACGCTAAGACGTCCTCCTTCTGGATTTTCATCACCTCCTTCAAAAAGATTTTTGCTAGGAACCCAAGATTCTTCTCTCCTCTCTCTTTTTCTTCCACCTGGACTCGGATTGCGTTACAAACCCTGGCGAAATTAGGAACCGTATCGGAGAAATCTTGTTCCAACGTAGTCATATCCATAGCTTCTTCCATTTTTGTAGAAAACCTCTACCACCCACTAGTGATGGCTAGGTGATCGCTTCTCATTGCCCCGGGGCTAATCCGTTCCCCCAATAGCAACAGGAAATTCAACTACGGCTATGAACCGCAGCCTGCACTCGAGGCCGAGGGTCTGGGTACCCGGGGCACCTCCGGCTAAGACCTATGTATCCCTACACTTGATCTTAGCCAAAAGGCCGAGAAGCGATAACCCGAAAAGGGACCGCCGCCGAGGCCCACGGTCGCCAACACAGAACACTTCTGAAGGCGACAGGCAGCCGCCTGCAGGCAGGCCCCAGCCACATTCCAGCAGACAGCCGCCTTCTCGCTCTCACAAACCAGGGAGAGCTTCAGTCCTCTACTCTGCCCTCACACCATCATGCTCCTCTTCGGGCTCTTCATCTGCATAGACCCGCCCGCCCACTCAAGGCCACACCTTTTCCTCCGAAGTACGCCCTGTTCAAAGAGAAAAAAAAAATACAAGATATTATAATAATCACCAATCATCATTGCATTGTGGATTGTCATGTCAGGGCCCCATTGGTCACAAATCCGTCATGGCACCATGTGATGTCATTCATCCCGTAACAAGCTGCAGAATAGGCCCTTGTGACACGTGCCATGTTCCGTCCACTGTACACAGAGGAGGATGCCCGGCGGCAGCGGCGGCTGCTACATCTGCAGTGATGGGCAACTGTGCTCCTCCTCTCCTCCCCCAAAATAAAAAACCCACTTCAGAAGATCCACAAGAAGGAGACACAGCAGCAGCCGTAGTTTACTTACTTAAGAAGAGCAAAATGGTAACATCTAGCCAGCTTGTTGCTCCAAACGTGTCAATTAGGAGGAGCATGTTCACAACAGCCCAAACCCCAGGTGCGCGGGGCGGGCGCAGGCCCAAACACTTCATTCAGCTGATCAGCCAATTATTCCATCAGTCCAAATTGGATTCGGAGTGAGAAGACTTGGCCGGGTGCCGGAACCGACAGCCAGAGTGGATGGAAGATGGAAAGACAGTAGCTGCGGAGATGCAGATAGGGGATGTATCAGATATTGACACAAAATATTTGTTTGGAAAAAAAAATTAAAATAGTTTGATGATGATTAATAATAATAATAAGAATAATAATAAGAATAATTGTTAACAAATAGGGGCTTTCATGCAGCAATTCATACATTTCTGTTTCAATAGTAAAAAAACACGACATTCACATGAAGAACTACAGATAAGTAGTCCTGTACCATGAGGAAAAAAAACAGCAATCATTGCCCAATTTCTAGGACTCGTCTGGCTTGTCCATGGGTGGCCCACATGAGAGTAACATCTTCTCCATCAGGTTAAACTTCACTCTTGCCTTGCTCTCGTTCTCAGCCACAGCAAAGTAGTTGAGCAGATCAAAGTGGCCCATATAGGAGCAGTAGGAGTCACGATGCTGATTTACCAACCATTCCCATTTTGTGGTGTCCGCATGGCCGGTGCCAATATACTTTGACTGCAAATGCTCCAACTGGCTGTGGATGGTATATCCGTCGGTCATAGTGCCTCGCTGATCAAAACCAAAAGGCCAGAAAGTGATAACCCCCCAAAAAAAGCTCACTGCCCAGGCCCAAATTCAGCAACACAGAACACTTCTCAATGCGACAGACACATTCCAGGAGGCATCTCACTGTCATAAACCAGAGAGAACTTGCATCCTCCTCTCTGACCTCACCACCATGCGCCTCTTCAGGTTCACCATCAGCATAGCACCACCGGCCAGATGCACACTCACTTTTGGCCACGCCTTTTCTTCACACGTACGTGTTAGTACCGAATCGTGCCAAACAAAGACAGATAGGAGGAAGGAATACGGGACTGAAGAGTGAAGAAAGAAAAAAAAAAAGCATTGTTGATTGTGATGTCAGGGCCTCATTGTTCAGTATTCCGTCAGGGCCCCTTGTGATGTCATCCCTTGACCTGACCTGACCTGCCCTCTGTGACACGTGCAGTGTTCCGTCCATTGTCCAGGCAAGGTAGGTCCAGCTGCTCCTGATACATAGAAAGTGCTGGACTACTTTATCGCCTCCAATTAATCCAGTTAAGTTTAGAATATCCACAAGAGGGAGGCACAGGCATACATTACTTACTGAAGGACTGGAAAAGCAAAATGGTTACTTACATCCAGCCAAACTGCTCCAAAAGTGTCACTTTCCAGGAACAACTGAGGATCCCATGCACACAACAGGCCAAACAATCCCACAGGTGCTTCCTGGTCCAAACACTGCATTTAGCTGATAAGCCAAATAATCTATCAGTCTTAATTGGATTTGGGTCGTGAGGAGAATGGGCAGGTGATGGATCCTACAGCTGCTGCATTAGGAGATGGACAGACTGACGCAGGTATGCAGCCAGCAGCACTGAGGGCGGAAAGAGAGAGGAAAAGCTGAGGTGCAGACTGAGGCAGTACACAGCTTTCCGCTTGCTTGCTGGAAGGATTCTTCTTGCAATCAAATCATTCTGTTTTTTGATACTGGATAAGGAAGGGGTGCACCGGTCCTGGAGGTACTGCAATACCAGGTCAATGCGTGGAGTGGACAGAGCAAGCTCTTTTTCCATCTCTTTGTTTGAAAAATCCATTTAATATAAGGTCCCCAGATAGGGGACGTATCAGATATTAAACTGATAAGAACAGTTTTTTTTAAAGTTGATAGCGTTAGAAGATGCCACTTATTTGTATTAAAACGCATTTGTAATGCGCTTCATCATCCGTATCAACCAGTTTTTTTTAATTTTTATTCCCATTTTTCAATTTTTTTCTTTAACCCCTTTGGGACACATGACGTACCGGTACGGCATGTTTCCCGAGTCCTTAAGGACACATGACGTACCGGTACGTCATGAGTTGTTCCGATCACTGCTGCTCAGCTGGCAGTGATCGGAACAAGGTACCTGCTGAAAAAATTCAGCAGGTACCTTGTTACAATGCCCAGGGGGGTCCTGTGACCCCCCCATATGGGCGATCGCTGCAAACCGCAGGTCAATTCAGACCTGCGGTTTGCAGCGCTTATGCGATCTCTGATCCCGCGGTCTATGACCGCGGGGATCAGAGAGTTAATGCCCCCAAACAGTTTTTAACCCCCTGCAGCCCCCAATCATACTGTGGCTGCGGGGTGCAGGGGGTGGTTGCGGGCGGCGCGAGGCGGGCGGGAGGCGGGCGGTGCGGCGGGCGGGATCGCGATTGCGATCCCCCGCCCGCCTCCCTGTAATCTATCCCTGGTGTCTAGTGGTTCTATCAGAGTGTCAGCACATTGCTGACACTCTGATAGAAACGGCTGGCATTTGTGCTGCAGATGCCAGCCGCTTAACCCTTCCGTACCACGGTCCGTACGGACCGCGGTATGGAAGGGGTTAACAGGAGGGAGCGCTCCCTCCCTCTCCCATCAGGGGCTGCTGTGCCTTGCAGCCCCCAACAGGATGGGATCGAAGAGGGAGGGTGCTCCACTCCTCCCTATCCATCACCCCTGCCCAGTTATGGCAGGGGGTGATGGTTGCCATGGAGACAGGACGCTTTCAGAAGCGTCCTGCTCTCCATGGTGCTGAAAGTCTGAATAGACCTGCTAAAGGTCTATTCAGACTTTCTAAAGTACAAAATACAGTACAGTGCACTATATAGTGTACTGTACTGTATTATACAGACACCAGATCCACTGGATCTTTCAGAACCAAGTGGGTCTGGGTCAAAAAATGTAAAAAGTGAAAAAAGTAAAAATTAAAAAACACATAACACTGAATAAAAACTAAAAAAATAAAATACACTACACATATTAGGTATCGCGCGTCCGTAAAAACTGCTCTATAAAAATATCACATGACTGAACTCCTCAGGTGAACGCCATAAAAAAAATGGTGTAAATAAGCCATTTTTTGGCACATTACATCACTAGAAGTGTAATACAAAGCGATCAAAAAGGCGTTTGCCTCCCAAAATAGTACCAATCAAACCGCCATCTCATCCCGCAAAAAACGAGCCCCTACCTAAAACAATTGGCCAAAAATAAAAAACTATGCCTCTCAGACTAAAACATGATTTTTTTGTTTCAAAAATGCTTTTTAGTGTTAAATGTAAAAAAAAAATTAAAACGTAGACATATTTGGTATCTACACGTCCGTAAGAATCTGCTCTATAAAAATTTCACATGACCTAACCCCTCAAGTAAACACTGTAAAAAAAAAATAATGAAAACTTTGTCAAAAAGCCATTTTTTTGCCACCTTACATCACAAAAAGTGTAATAGCAAGCGATCAAAAAGTCATATGACCCCCCAAATAGTGCCAATCTAACCGTCACCTCCTCCTGCAAAAATGATACCCAACCTGAGACAATTGCCTAAAAACTGAAAAATATATGGCTCTCAGACTATGGAGATACTAAAACATGTTTTTTTTTCATTCAAAAAGGCTATTATTGTGTAAAACCAAAATAAATAAAAAAAGTATACATATTATGTATCGCCGCGTCCGTAAGGACCTGCTCTATAAAAATATAACATGACCTAACCCCTCAGATGAACGCCGTAAACATAAAAATAAAAACGTTGTCAAACAAGCCATTTTTTTGTCACCTTACATCACAAAAAGTGTAATAGTAAGCGATCAAAAAGTCATATGCACCCCAAGATGGTGCCAATCAAACCGGCATCTCATCCCGCAAAAAATGAGCCCCTACATAGGACAATCGCCCAAAAAAAAAAATATATATGGCTCTCAAACTATGGAGACACTAAAACATGATTTTTTTGTTTTAAAAATTATATTATTGTGTAAAACTTATATAAATAAATAAAAAGTATACATATTATGTATCTCCGCGTCCGTCACAACCTGATCTATATAAATAACACATGACCTAACCCCTCAGCTGAACACAGCAAAAAAAAAAAAAATACGGTGTCAAGAGCCATTTTTGTCACCTTACATCACAAAAAGTGTCATAGCAAGCGACCAAAATGTCATATGCACCCCAAGATGGTGCCAATCAAACCGCCATCTCATCCCGCAAAAAATGAGCCCCTACATAACACAGTCGCCCAAAAAATAAAATAAAACTATGGCTTTCAGAATGTGGAGACACTAAAAAAATTATTTTCAAAAGGCTTTATTATGTAAAACTGAAACAAAAACCCCAAAAAGTAGTCATATTTGGTATTGTCACGTCCGTAACAACCTGCTCTATAGAAATAGCACACAATCTAACCTGTCAGTTCAACTATGTAAATAACAAAAAATAAAAACAGTCCCAAAACAGATATTTTTTGCAAATTTTCCATTTTAATCCATTTTTGCAGTAACAAAGCAAGGGTTAACAGCCAAGCAAAACTCAATATTTATTGCCCTGATTCTCTTGTTTGCAAAAACACCCCATATGTGGTCGTAAACTACTGTATGGCCAAACGGCAGGGCACAGAAGGAAGGGAACGCCATATGGTTTTTGAAGGCAGATTTTGCTGGACTGGTTTTTTGACACTATGTCCCATTTGAAGCCCCCTGATGCACCCCTACAGTAGAAACTCCAAAAAATTGACCCCATTTTGGAAACTACGGGATAAGGTGTCAGTTTTGTTGGTACTATTCTAGGGTAAACATGATTTTTGTTGCTCTATATTACACTTTTTTTGAGACAAGGTAACAAAAAATAGAAATTCGGAAATTTCATCTCCATTTGCCAATAACTCTTGTGGAACACCTAAAGGGTTAACAAAGTTTGTAAAACTGGTTTTGAATACCTTGAGGGGCGTAGTTTCTTAGATGGAGTCACTTTTATGGAGTTTCTACTCTAGGGGTGCATCGGGGGGCTTCAAATGGGACATGGTGTCAAAAATCCAGTCCAGCAAAATCTGCGTTCCAAAAACCATATGGCGCTCCTTTCCTTCTGCGCCCTGCAGTTTGGCCATACAGCAGTTTACGACCACATATAGGGTGTTTCTGAAAACTACAGAATCAGGGCAATAAAAATTGAGTTTTGTTTGGCTGTTAACCCTTGCTTTGTTACTGGAAAAATGGATTCAAACGGAAAATTTTTCAAAAATCGAAATTCTGAAATTTTATCTTTATTTGCCATTAACTCTTGTGGAAAACCTAAAGGGTTAATGACGTTTGTAAAATCAGTTTTGAATACCTTGAGGGGTGTAGTTTATAGAATGGGGTAATTTTTGGGTGGTTTCTATTATGTAAGCCTCACAAAGTGACTTCAGACCTGAACTGGTCCCTAAAAAGTGGGTTTTTGAAAATTTCTGAAAAATTTCAAGATTTGCTTCTAAACTTCTAAGCCTTGTAACGTCCCCAAAAAATGAAATATCATTCCCAAAATGATCGATACATGAAGTAGACATATGGGGAATGTAAATCAATAACTTTTTTTTGGCAGTATTACTATGTATTATAGAAGTAGAATAATTGAAACTTGGAAAATTGCAAATTTTTCAAAATTTTTGGTAAATTTGGTATTTTTTTATAAATAAAAATGAAATTTTTCGACTTCATTTTACCACTGTCATGAAGTACAATATGTGACGCAAAAACAATCTCAGAATGGACTGGATAAGAAAAAGCGTTTTAAAGTTATCACCACATAAAGTGACAATGGTCAGATTTTGAAAAAATGGCCTGGTCCTTAAGGTGAAATAGGGCCGTGTCCTTAAGGGGTTAAAACATAATAAAACATGAAGACAAACAAACATAACACTGATCTTCTCTTATTTAAATCTTATTCCATCTCTCCAAGCTGTTGCTACTAAAGCATCTTATAAAACATAAAGTTCTGCCATCGAAACATCAATTCTGTTATCAAGTGCTTTCTCCAACCATTCTCCCAACTTATGTTTTGTTTTAAAAATAGCTTGATTTTTCTCATAAACTCCAAAAACATAATTCCTAATTTTTTGTAAATCTCCTGGATGCACTTTCTCTATTTCTTCTATCCATTTCTGCAGTTCTACAGGCAGTTCCAGTTTTTCCGTTTCTTCAGATACTTCCGAAGCAGATACTTCCAAGCCCATTTTTTTTTATAGACACATGTTTGGGAACTACTTCCCTTTGACTTCCATTTTTTTCTTGATTGTCTCTATTTTCTTGACTATTTCTATTTTCCTTCTGCTACACCTTTACCTTACCTAGTATCCTTTTCTCTTTCTTTTTTGGGCATTCCGAATAAACATGGTTTCTCTCACCACATAGATTGCATTTTTTACCTTTTTTTGCAGGTCTCTGCCAAGTGCCCTTCTTCTTCGCATCTTGCAAACCATTTGGTCTCCTTCTCGTGTCCATTCTTCTTGCAATTTCTGCAAAAACTAGGCATGCCGTTAAAAAACAAATCACCATTTACAGTTGCTAATTTGAAACGGCTTGGAGGAAAAATAATTCTCCCCCCAGGATTTTCCTTAAACTTAACTACAAATTTCCACTTGGTAGTCCAAATGCCATATTTGTTATATATCTTTCCACTACAAATAACTTCCTCACAGTATCTTAGTAAAAAAGCACCAATGTCATGTTCTGGCACATACGGACTATACATTCGTATCGTGACAACCCTCTCTTTTCTTGGAAAATGTGGTGTCACTTGAACTCCTTCCATAACTGGATTTAATCTAAACTGTTCAAACTTCTTCAAAACAGCTGTACATACCTCTTCCGTTATGAAGACTGTATCTGTATTTTTTTTTCAGATCAAATAGCAAGAACTGCACACAATTTTTGATAATTTCAAAAGCCGGGACTTCCTCCATCTTAGGATTCTGGATTCTGGGTCCAGCCATTTCGTCAACGAAGCAAAGTTTCAGGGCCTAAAGAACGCCCTACCACCTAGTAGCAGGTGGGGGACCGCCTCTCGTTGCCTGGGGACTAATTCGGCTTACCCTATATCAGCAAGGTTTCAGACACTGGCTATCAACCAGTGCCCTCTGCCAAGGCCGAGCAGCCAGGTACCCCAGGCACCTTCTGACCAAGACCCAATGTATCCCTACATTTGATCTTAGCCAAAGGTACGAGAAGCGATAACCTGAAAAGGGACCGCCACCGAGGCCCACGTTCGCTAACACAGAACACTTCTCAAGGCGACAGACAGCCTGCAGGCAGACGCCAGCCACATTCCAGCAGCCAGCCGCCTTCTTGCTCTCACAAACCAGGGAGAACTTCAGTCCTCTGCTCTGCCCTCACACCATAATCCTTCTCTTCGGGCTCTTCATCTGAATAGCCCTCCCCACCCAGTGCACACCCACTCATGGCCACACCTTTTCCTCTTCCGAAGTACGCCCTGGTGAAAGAGAAAAAAACTAAAAACAAATAATAATAATCATAATGACATTGCATTGTGGATTGTGATGTCAGGGCCCCATTGGTCACGAATCCGTCAGGGCCCCTTGTGATGTCATTCATCCCGTAACAAGCTGCTGAATAGGCCCTTGTGACACGTGCAGTGTTCCGTCCATTGTCCACAGAGGAGGAGACTCGGCGGCTGCTGCTACTGAAATAGTAACATCTAGCCAGCTTGCTCCAAACGTGTCAATTTGGAGGAACAGAGGATCCCATGTTTACAACAGCCCAAACCCCAGGTGCACGGGCGGAGGTTCAAACAGTTCATTCAGCTGAGCAGCCAATTAATCCATCAGTCTGAATTGGATTTGGAGTGAGGAGACTTGGGCGGGTGCCGGAACCGACAGCCACAGTGGAAGATGGAAAGACAGTAGCTGCGGAGATGCAGATAGGGGATGTATCAGATATTAAACTGATAAGAACAGATTTTTCTGTTTTCTTTTAAACCACGTCAGGTAAGTATTTAAGCACTCAATATACATCTACTTGGTATCTTAGTGACAAACACCAAATCATCATTGAACACTTTTAACTTCATCATCATGGTTACTTTCTTTATTTTCATTTTATTGTACATTAACAATGAACCTCCATTTTTTGTGTTTCCAGTACCCTTCACTATCTAAATCACCACAAAATTGTCTATCCCATCTATATATAAAGTATAATCTTGAAATCACTAACTTTACACAATCCTTCACCGACACCAAATCTTTCTTAAAAAGCCATACATTTCTCACGACCCACATACTTTCCATCATACACACCATTATAAACCATAAAATCCTAATATTCTGTTTACCATTCGCACCAATACGAAACAAAGCTACCTTTCTATTCATGTATTTAATCCCTGTCAGTTCTTTTATCAATCCACCCATCCCTTTCCATGCTTCTTGTGCATACTTGCATTCCCAAAACAAATGACTCACATTCTCACTCCCCCTACAACCTTCCCTCGGACACAATTCCGATCTTATCAGACCCCTCTTTTTCTGCACCTCTCTTACAGGCAATACATTTTGCAAACCCATCCACACTATATCTTTCTGCCTGTTTGAACAGTCTTTTAATTAACAATTTTTCCCATATTTTCTCTGCCTCACATTTCCTCAAACCCTCAATATCACACGCAATCTCCTTCTTTCGCAATATATTCATCACATACTTTTTTTTTAAACTCATCCATCCTAATATTTAACTTATATTTTCTAATAAACGTCTGTATTTTCATATACCATTTTGAACATACAAAAGCAACCGCAACACTTACCTCCCTTTTTCTCCACCTCAAACCATACGTCATCCATCTTATATTTCATCATATATATCATCATATATGCACACTTACTTTCTTTCTCAATCAAAACTGCAAAGGTTTTAACATAAACAAAAAAAAATCTCGAAATTCGGAAATTCCAATCCTCCATTCTCCTTTAACTTATACATATATTCTCTCTTCACTTTTTCCATTCTACTCTCCCATAAAAACATAAAAACCATTTTCTCTATTTTTTTTTAATGTCATCACATTCCCCGGATACACACCATACACAAACCGTACAATCGCCAAAATAACAGACTTCACTATCAAGATCTTACTAGACAAACTTAATTCTCTCAACTTCCAGAAATTCAACTTTCTTTCTTTCTATTCTTTTCCCACATTCATCCCAACTTTCATCCCCTTTCATATTATCAATAAATAAAATCCCCAACACTTTCATCGGTCCTTCTTCACATTTCACACCTTCCATTTTTACTCCACTATCCCCAAAACGTTTAAATGAACATTTATTCCAATTGACTTTAACCCTTTAAGGACCAGAGGTTTTTATTTTTTGAGTTTTCGTTTTGCGCTCCCTGCCTTCCCAGAGCCATAACTTTTTTATTTTTCAGTTCACATAGCCATATGAGGGCTTGTTTTTTGCGGGACAAGTTGTACTTTTCAAAGTCACCATTTAATATTGCATATGATGTAGTGGGAAGCGGGAAAAAATTCCAAATGGGGTGAAATTGCAAAAAAAAAAGCAATTCCACCACAGTTTTGCGGGTTTTTAAACTCCGACGTTCGATGTGCGATAAAACTGACCAGTTACTATTACTCTACAGGTCAGTATGAATCCGGCGATCCCCTATATGTATAGGGTTTCTTGCATTTTGATAGTGAAAAAAAAAATCAAATGTGGGAAAAAAATCTGTTTTACTTTTTTGTCACCATGTTTTGACCCCTATAACTTTTTTGTTATTATATGTACAGAGCTGTATGGGGGCTCATTTTTTGCGTCATAATCTTATCTTTCTATTGATACCATTCTGGGGTGTGTATGACTTTTTGATTTTGCAATTTTTTGGTGCAAAATGAAGCGACCAAAAATGGCGAATCCGCCATTTAAGCGCTTTTTTGCTGTCTGAAGTATTGGGAATATTTTTTTATATTTTTGTAGTATGGGGGAAGTTTTCGCACATTGCGACACCCATGATGTGTATATTTTTAATTTTTTTTTGTTTTTTAATTTTTATTTTAGCAAAAGGGGGGTGATTTGAACTTGTTTATTTTATTTATTTTTTAAACGTTTTTTTTTTACACTTTTATATAGTTCCCATAGGGAACTATAACTTACAATCATCTGATTGCGATTTTCATACATTCCAATGCAATAGCATTGAAATATATGAAAAAATCGCATATTTCCTATGAAGCCTATTACAGGCAGGGCTCTATAGGAAATACTACAGAGCAGCCTGGGTTTCTATAACTGAAATACTACAGGCGCGCTCCGGATCCTCCAATCGCCACACGGCGGAGCCAGAGCGCAAACCGAAAGTAAAACTTTCGGTTTGTGTGCACTCAGATGCCATGGTCAGGATTGACCACGGCATCTGAGGGGTTAAATGTCCGTGATCGGCATCGCTGCTAGTCGCGGACATTAGCCGCGGGTGTCTGCTATAAGAACCATGCGGACACCCGCGGCTAAGGCGCCCGCAGGAAGCAGGAGCGGGCGCCATCTTTAGAGAAAGGACCCGTACGTCCTGTGTCCTTAAGAGGTTAAAGCTTGATCCACCACAAAAAAAATCCAAAATCAATCTTCCTCTCCTCACTGCAGCCATACTATCATTCACCATTACAGTATCGTCCATATACCCTAAGACGTTCACACATTTCCCGTTACTTGCCGGAATTAACATCCCTCTCATCACTTTGTCTTTTCTCACCATACACATCAAAACTTTAATAACACTAATAACCAAAGCCAGCCTTGTCTGACCCCTGATCGCGCACCTATATTATTACTCAAATTACCATTCACCAAAATCTTACTTCCCACCCCTTCATAAAGACTCCTCACACACTTCAAAAATTTCCCGGGGTAACCCATCGTCCTTAAACACTTTAAACATAAACTCATGCACCACTCGATCAAAAGCTTTCTCAAAATCAACTGACAAAACCATGCATTCCTGTTTTCTGTTTTTAGTCTCCAATCATATCCCTTAATAACAACAAATTTTCAGCCATGCTTCTCCCAGGCACTGCACACACTTGATCTTCTTGCACAACTGTCCTAACCACTTCACGCATACGATTTGCCAACATTTTACTAAAAATTTTGTAATCAACATTAAGCAAAGTGATTGGTCTCCAATTACTCAAACACCTTTTCTCACCTTTTTTTTAATAAATTAATACCACCACCCCCTCTTTCATTGAATCACCGAGAACACCATTCTCCCACATATATTTGCATACCTTACAGAAATCCTCTCCCATCCATTCCCATGCTTTAATATACAATTCTATTGATATCCCATCATTCCCTTGCGTTTTAGTCCCAAACACAATTTTCTTGATCTCATCCACAGTAATATCCTCACACAACAAATCACTATCCTCCTTACTTAGTTTTCTACACTCTGTAACACTTCATTCATCAAACTTTTATCTATCTCTTTATTTGCATATACAATTCTCTACCTCCTTCATAATTTCTTCCCCTCTCACATACTCTCCCTCACTACTTAAAACTTAACACGTCTTCTTTCTTCCCACACACTTTTTACAAAAATCACAGAAAATAATGCACTATACAAATAGATGCAAGCATAACATATGGACTAAGCCCTCATTCTAGATAAAATCTGAGACACTTGGTCAATACATTTTGATCAAAATATATCTAAGCCCACCTACCGGCGACAAGGTATTCTTAGTTCAGGCGGGTTCCTATGCTAACCTATTCATGCTGTGGCACCGGTTGCTGATGCACATGGAGGTAACAAGGGGCAGCACACCATATGTGCGGGGACTGTGCTCCTGAAAAATGTGCCACAGTATGAATAGGTTAGCATAGGAAACCTAACCTATTAGTATTGACTAAGTGTCTCAGATTTTATCTAGAATGAGGGCTTAGTCTATATGTTATGCTTGCATCTATTTGTATAGTGCATTATTTTATGTGATTTTTGTATTATGTAGCAATATTCATCCACACATTTAATACCATATCGTGCAGAATGGTTTATATATAGTTTTTTCCACACACTTTTTAAAAGAAGAATCTCGTACATTTCTCGTTTTCCTCAATACACTCCACTTTCGACCCAAAAATTATTTCTTTCCCTTTTTTCTTTCCCTTTTTTCTCAATAATCTGTTTCTGTTCTTTCTTAGTTTCTTCAACCAAGTCACACACTTCCACTCCTAATCCACTCAATTTTCTTAACCACTCTAATCTCAAATTAAAATCATTATATTTATTTCTCCTCATCCTCGCCTTTTTACAACCCCATCTTCTGAAATAAACTTTAATTCTCCCCTTCACCCACTCCCACCATTTCAGAATATTTTCAAATTCCTTCATTAAAGGCATTCATTACCCTTTCATCATCTAACAAACTTATATTTAATTTCCAACACCCTCTGCTATATATATCTTTAATATTACCTTCCACACAAACTTTCAGAAAAAAATACTCCATTCTGTACATAATATACACTTAATATTTTTAGAAATAAAAATAAAATCAATCCTTCGATTCTATTCCCCCTCTATCCGCTTTATATGTACTTGGTGGTGGTTTTCCCAATATCGCCTCTGCCGTATCTTCAAAAGAAAGATCATTAATTGCTTTAGTTTATTCCCCGACACATTCCATTTTTTTTCCCTCTATCACACTATTAAAATAACCTACTAACACAATCGGCATTCTCCCAAGCAAAAAGACACTCAATTTTTCCAGCAAATTCATTCTCTCTTCTTTTTTTTGTTGAACCATACACATTCATCACTTTAAACCTCCATTCTTTATATCTGATCACTACCACCAAACATCTTCCCTCTTCCACCACAGTATAGGATTCCACTTTCATGCTTCTATTTTTTAACAGAATACCCACTCCACTCATTCCTATTTCCACTTGATCCTGACCACACAGACTCTCCATAAGGCCATTCATCCGCATTTAAAGACCCAGATATTCCGCATTCCTGTAGGCAGATAATATCTGCTCCTTGATTTTTTAGGTAGTCAAAGACCACTGCTCTCCTTGGCTTTGATTTTAGAAGCCTGACATTTAGGGATAAGAGATGTAAGGCAATTCGCTTTTCCATGCCTTGTACCATCTAATTATATACTTCCCACATCTCCATCTTGCTGTTACTCGTACTCTTCTTGAAGTTGCAACTTGGCATACAGCCCCCAGTCTCTACTCCTTCTAAAAAAAGGACTTGGTTAGGAGAATCAGATGGGAAAGCTCTATCTCCTGTAAGACTACCTTCATTACTGAGTGGAGATAATGCTGGTCTAAATTTATTTGAAAGACTCTCCTCCCCTTCATCTGGCCCTGATGGTATTTTGGTGAAATCACCTTGTTCACCAGCTTGTTCACCGGAAATTCCACTTATACTTTCTTTGCTGCACACAACATCCGGTGTTACGGACATAGCCATATCCATTTCCCCTACCCCCTGAAGTCCTGTTAACTCATCAGACGGGGTGTCCAACAACATTTCAAAAGAAAAGTCTGCTCCGCCTTCAACTTCTCTAGGTTCTTCAACCGGAACTTGGTGCCGAAGCTGTATCATTGGGTTTCTTATGGGATCCAGGGGTTTCCCAGTAAAGGATCCTCTAGAGCAGTGTTTTTCAACCTTTTTTGTGCCACGGCACACTGTTTTTATGAAAAAAATCACGAGGCACACCACCATTAGAAAATGTAAAAAAAAATTAAACTCTGTAGCCTATAAGCCCTATATTGACTATATAAAGTAATTCTCGTCAAAGTGTCTTAAATAGGAATGAAATAAACACAAAGAAATTATTTCTTTGATCTTCGCTGATACAGTGCAGAAGGTGCATCCTGAGCTGAGGGCTTTTTTCCCGCCAACTCATCTATCATTGTCAAGTTCCCAGCCCCCCCTCTCCTCTCCTCATATCTCAGGACCGGGTGGTGCTGTGCTTGGCTTGAAGTTAAATTGGCGTGCCTGAGAATGAACTTACCTGCTCCTATGCCTCCTGTCCTGGCTCTGGATGATGAGTCCCGTCCACCTTCCCTCTCAGTCTCTTCTCCGGCTCTGCTCCACCTCCGAGTGCTGCTGTGCAAGTCGCGCAGGGCGCATGTTCCCAAATCCCACGAGACCTGCTGTGACCTCGAGAATAGTGTTGAGCTCGAATTATTCGCATATATTCGTGGTATAAAAATCAAATGCGATTTTTTTTACCACGAATATTCGCGAATAATTCGAGCTCACGGACACGGCACACCGGACAATGTCTCAGGGCACACTAGTGTGCCGCGGAGCTCTCAGGAGCTTCTCTTGCAGCCTCCGAGTAAGTTTTTTTACTCTTAAGATTTAGAGAACAATCCTTCAAGGCATGCCCTGATTTCCCACATAGATTGCATATGACTGGATTGGGACAGGATTTTGTCAAGTGCACTTATTGATTACAATGAGAGCAAATCAACTTCGCCTCACTACAATTCTCCAAGGTGTGCCGTAAATCTTGCACCTCCTACAAAAGGTTGTGGCCCCTTTAAAGAACAACAGCCCTCTGTCCCTCCCAATTGAGAAGGACTCAGGGGGATACGTAATGGCTCCAGCACAAGCAGGATCTGCTCTAAATTTAACAAAAAATTTATGCTTTCCTGTCCACAAAAGAACTCGATTCTTGGTGTTGGTGTACATATCTGACTTTTTCACAAAACCTTTGCAAAAAGAGAGCAATGGTTTCAACAGATACATACGGGTTGTACATACAAAGAACTAATGGAATAGCATCATTGTACAGTAAGGTAAACGTTAGACTATCCAATTCTGGGTTATTTTCATTTGCTTATAAATAGCGCCCCCTCCTAGGATCTTGTAAATATAGAATGTTATCATGACTCAAATGCAACGTTTTAAAAAGTACTTCATTGACCAGATGTTCCAACGTAAATTTCTGTTTCTTTTCTTCTGCTATATCGATGCCAAAGCCGCTCCGGACCCGGTAATCTCCAGTCCCTGCAGAGCGTATGACCACACCCAATTTGACTGTCGTCCGTCCAATGTTCGTCTGCTGGTCGATCGCCTCCTCAACCTCAGCCCTGGCTGCGTCCGGTCAAGCCATGATCGCAGCCAAAGGCCGAGAAGCGATAACCCGTAAAGGGACCGCCGCCGAGGCTCACGTTTGCCAACACAGAACACTTCTGAAGGCGACAGACAGCCTCCTGCAGGCAGGCCCCAGCCACATTCCAGCAGCCAGCTGCCTTCAGATTTTTTAAAAGTTTTTATTAGAAAATTTCAGCGATACAATGTCAAACAATCATTTTCCAAAGATGAATATTCCACATACTACAAGCTTTCATTCTTTTTGGCCATTAAATAATACATATATATCTTACTCAAAAATAATTTAACACAATTTTTAACATCAGTGCAATCTTTTTTGAAAACAAGGATATTTCTTATTATCTACAAAACTTTCTTTCTCTTTTACAAGATTATTATTTTTCCCATATAGAATAACCTCGGGATCTAAATGATTTAACCCAGAAATAGACTTTAATAATGGGCCGATATCCCTTCAAAATGCTTGTTCATATGCGCAATTTCAGAATACATGTAAAACTGACTCGTCATTACCACAATTTGTTCTTGGACAAGTAGCTATTTGGCTTATACCTCTCCTATATTGGATTATATACTGTTTGGGTGGAATTAATTTTACAGGTGTAGTGAGAGGAATATGAAGCCACCTACTTCTTCAAAACACATGGCCAGCCGCGAATCTCAAAAAATATGACCATTTATTATTTAAGGAGATCCCCTTGACACACATACAATAACTATGCAAAAAAATGTTTGGCACTTGTTTACCTCCATGTTTAACAGATTTATACATTAATTCTCTTTTTAATTTCTCTGATTTTGAGCTCCAAAGAAATTCATACAATTTTCTTTGTATTTGTCTGCATACTAAATCACTAGGAGGAAAAACTGCACTTAAATATATCAGAATAGGCAACAACACCGACTTCATGATCAACACTTAACCTTCCAAGGTAAGTTTCCTCATTGACCAGAAATGTATCTTTTTTTGAACTTTCTCTTTAACTATATCCCAACTCTCTTTGCCCTCATTCGTTTTGTCAATTGCTAACAATGGGTCAATCGCACATATAAATAATATGGGAGACAAGGGGCAACCCTGCTTAACGCCTGACTTCAGGAAGACACTATCTGACAGAGCCCCGTTAACTAATATTTTGCTTAAGGAACCTTTATATAAAAGAAGGATTTTTTGAATAAGTGATTCTGGTAACCTCATTTCTCTTAGAACCATCCACAAGTATGTATGTGATACCCGATCAAAGGCCTTTTGAAAATCTAAAGACAATATTGCTAACTTCTGACCTCTATCCCGATGGTACCAGATAATATCCCTGATAACATTTAATATTTCACTAACACTTCAGCCTAGCACGCCACACACTTGATCCATGTGAATAATTTTATGGAGTACAGGTTTTAAGCAGTTAACAATAATTTTTGCTAAAATTTTGTAGTCTGAGTTCAGTAGTGTGATCGGTCTCCAGTTTTCAAGTTTCCCAAGGTCACCCTTTTTTTGGGATCAAAGACACAATCCCATTTCTCCATGACATAGGCAACATATCACAAGAAAAAGCCTCTTTAAAGATCATATATAGCTCTTCCTTAAAAATCTCATAGAACACCCTATAGAACTCTATCGGGAGCCCGTCTGAACCAGGCGATTTGTTTTTAGAAAAACTCTTTATTACACCAATTAACTCGTTTGGTTCTAGGTCTCTAAATAATACTTCTTGATCTATTCTCCCTAATTTATTCTACAGTGCGGCCAACACATCACCCGTAAAATAAGTATCAATCAGCTTATCACCAAATAAGTCCTGATAAAAGTTTTTTGCTTTGTTGAGTATTCTTTCACTGGATTTCTTGCCTTCCAACTCATACACAGGTGTTTTCATTCCTACAACTTTTTTGAAAAAAAACCTTGTACAGTTTTCCCCTTTCTCTATATGTTCTATTTTTGAACTATAGATAATTTCCTTACCCTTCTAATCGATTGCAACTTGTACTTTATTTTTTAGGTTAACTATCAGGTCATCGACGTCAACACCAGCGGTTTTGAGTTTAAGGTAAGTTTGGAGTTTAGTATTTAGGCTTTTAAACCACCTCTGCTTTTCTCTAGCTTTCGTAACCCCTATTTTGACAAATAATTTTTTAAACTCAATTTTACAATACTCCCACCATTCAAACATTGAAAGGAAGTTTCTCTTATCACCTTACAATTTTTTTGAAGAAACTGGCAAAATCTGACTTTACTTGATCATCCTCTAAGAGGGAAGTATTCAACTTCCAAAACCCCTTAGCTTTACATAACCCTGACAATTTTATACAAACATTGAACATTTTGTGATCAGAAAAGATACTTGGTTGTAAATTCACATTTTCAAACTGTACAATATTAGAAACAAAAATGAAATCAATTCTAGATTTGTATAAAGTATTCTCCCAGGTATATCCCGGATCATCACCATGAGCAATTTTTCATACGTCTTAAATATTAAAGTCCATGATCAGATTTTTTAACTGCTTCTCCGTCTTATTTCTAGCAGTTGAACTACCCGATCTTGCCTCTCCTGGCAGCACACAATTAAAGTCACTGACGATAAAAGTGGTGAAGAACCAGGTAAGTAACATTGTATTTTATTAAAGAGGTCCTCTCTTTCTTCCTTCTCGGGAGAAGCATATATGTTTAGAAGCCTAAATTCTATATTATTTAATTTGACATTAAGCAGCAATGCTCTTCCTGGAACA
Source organism: Bufotes viridis (assembly GCA_033119425.1). NCBI lineage: Eukaryota > Metazoa > Chordata > Amphibia > Anura > Bufonidae > Bufotes > Bufotes viridis. The sequence goes on from CM065592.1 coordinate 457,090,557, forward strand.
ATGTCTACAAACAAAACAATTTCATAATTCTGATTTTTAATAATATCCCGATACCTAAAGACTTTCTCTCATTGTCACCTGACCAGACGGATGGTCCATAAGTCCAGTCAGATCTAAGAGTCGAATAACACAAATCAAAGTCAATTGCACATTCCTGCAAAAAGAAAATTTCTGCACTGAGATTCGATAAGTAATCAAATAAAGCAGCCCTTCTCTTTGGACCCTTTACACTCCTCACATTCAAAGAGGAAATGACCACAGTTTGTGACATCAGTCACTTTCAGAAAGGAAACCCAACAGCTTATCAGATGAATCAAACTGCTGGATATTTGCAGAGTCTGACAAAGGTAGCTCCTGTTGAGACAAAGAATCGCTCTCATCAGTTACCACTCGACCATTCCTTTTAGCATTTATTCTCAATTCCAGCTCCTCCTCATCCTGTTATCTCTTTCGCTGCTCTTCAGAATCCATAGCTTCTTCACCTCTCTCCTCCAACCCAAGGACCCCAGCTTCCACAGGCCGACTTCCCATGTCAGCTCTAGAGTCCCCAGATTGAACAAGAGACTCCACTTTCTCTGGAGACTTCTCAGCAGGAACAGCCATAGGCATCACAGGCTTTTTTACAACAGGAATACCTCCTCCAGGAACATCAGATGTAACACTTTTTGTAGCTGATGTGTTGGCACACACCATCCTCTGGGCAGTAGTAGGTCTTTCATTGTGTATGGATACCACTTTAGCCCAGGAGCATTTAGGGCAAGACTGGAAAGAATGTCCTTTCTCTCTGCATACATTACAGATAATTTCCCCCTGACAGTCAGCTGCCGCATGACCTTGTTGGCCACACTTTTGGCAAGTTGGACTTTCTTTACAGGAGTCTTGTGTATGTCTATACGAATCACACTTCCTGCAATAGTAAGACATCCCAGGGTAGGTTAGATAACCACGCTTTCGCCCAATATGAAAGTTGGCAGGCAAGCAACACAAACCTCCAATACATGAAGTATCTTCTTTAAAAGAAACCTGGAATCTTTATTTGCCAGTCCAAAAACCCATCCTATAAATTACTTTAGTTGGAGTTTTAACAGTTTTGAAATATTGTTGAAGAAACAATCCAATATCACGATCATCCACATGAGGGTCGTACATGGTAACAACCACAGGAACATCTTCAGCAGCGTATAAGAAGACAAAGTGCAGCCCATTTAAGTCCTCTGTATCACCAAAGACGCGTACCCTTTTGACAACTTGATCGACAACAATGATAGGTTGACTTCCTGTTATGAAAAGTTGTACAATATCAAATAACTCATTTTTTCTTTTTTTTTTCTTTATGCCCATACACACAAAAACACTTTAATTTCTTATTTCCTTTCTCCACCTCCACCATTAATAATCTTCCCCGGTAAATTTCTTCTGAATTAACAATATCCCATTCACCACTACACAAAAACCCAACTCCGTCGCTTTTTAATTCATTTCCACCAGAAAAAAAACTGCTTTCCCTTTCCAGAACTTTGTAAAAAAATGAAATCAAAACATTCATTATTTAGATAATCATAAAAAGCTGCTCTTTTCCTTGAGTTCTTAAACCCTTGAATATTCAGGGACACACATTTTATCATCTTTTCACATTTATCATAGGGTTACCTCCCCCGCCCTCATCTGTGACAGTTCGTGTGATTCAGAAAGTTTGAAAATTGAGGAGTTTGCATCTAACAGGAGATAACCTTTCAAACAACTCCCTCTCCACTGCTCTTTTTTTTCACCTCTATTTTATTCCTCCACGTCTACACCTTCATACTCTCGCACACCTCTTTTTAAGCTCTTCACTTGTATTTCCATTTGTTCTTGGCCACAAGGCACTCCACTTTGACCTGCTATACTTTCCAGGGATTCAATGACACTTCTCACTTCAGCCTCTACTGTCATTGAAAAAAGATCTTCAGTTCCTTGACCGTCCTCCACTCCTTGAGGAACATTCACTCCTCTTACTTCTGTGTCTCTTCTTTCCCCCTGTAATTGTTCATTTATTAGACCCCCATTTTGTTGCAGATCCATAATCTGTCGCACCTCAACATGTTGTTGACCATCATTTTGTTGAAGTTCTTCCCTCTGTTGTTAATCTTCATTTTACTGTTGTTGGTTTCCTTCACTCTGCTGCTATCTCTCACTTTGTTGTTTCTGCTCTCCATTCTGTTGTTGATCTTCATTTTCTCTTCTTATTGGACACTCGGTTTCCTGATGATTGGCTCCTGGGCATTCGGAACACTTTCTACAGGTAACCTCCTCGTGCCTGTATCTTCTGCATGACCTGCAATATCTGGGCATCCCAGTAAAGAAAAGATAACCTCTACACCGATTTATAAAAACAATCGGAGGAGGCCTGCAGACTCCACCAACTTCGCTTGGGTCTTTTTTAAAGATTACATTATAGACCCTTTTTCCATTCCATACGCCAAAATCTGTGAGCCCCATTTTCTTCAGGGTCACTTTTTCATAGAACCTATACAAATAGTATTCCACTTGGTCCGAAATAACCGGACTATACATCTGAATAGTCAATACCCTAGACTGAAATTGAAAAAGCGGGGAGACCTTAATCCCCTTAAAAGCTTGATTCCCTTTATTTGCGATAACGGGAAAAAGCTCTTTCACAAAGCATTCCTGACTCCAAGGTCACATCATAAATACCTCTTGAAAAAAAACTTTGAACACAAAAAAAATCTTCCTTTTTTATATCCAGGATAAGGCATAGAATTTACCGATAAATAAAAGATTTATTCTTTGCTTGTTGCACAGCAGGTTAAACAAAAAAATGAAGAGTATCCTTTAAAGCGAACTCCTCTGAAAAAAAATTTGGACGATCATCATCTTGTCTTTGTCTTCCATTCTTTTTTACAAACTCCATCTTCAAAAACTTTCTCCTCTTTTTAGAAAAGAATAAACCCTCAGCGAGGATTTCGATCACTCCCGGTCCACCAAAAGTCCAGAATCCACGTCCTGAAAAAGCAGCACTCCTCCACTAGCGAATCCCGAATCTCCAACAGAAGGAATCCCAGTATCCGTCCACTCTCAATAGCAGCAAGTCAATTTAGACAAGGTCGAGCGCACGACTTCCTCTTCAAAATCCTGCCTCTTGACTCTCAATCACACTTGATCGACAGCCAAAAGGCCGAGAAGCAATGACCCGAAAGGTACCGCCCCCGAGGCCCACGTTCGCCAACACAGAACTCTTCTGAAGGCGACAGACAGCCTCCTGCAGGCAGGCCTCAGCCACATTCCAGCAGCCAGCCGCCTTCTTGCTCTCACAAACCAGGGAGAACTTCAGTCTTTTGCTCTGCCCTCACACCATCATGCTCTTCATCTGAATAGCCCCACCCACACAGTGCACACCCACTCATGGCAAAAGATAAAAAATAATAATAATAATAATCATCATAACGACATTGCATTGTGGATTGTAATGTCAGGGTCCCATTGGTCACGAATCCGTCAAGGCCACTTGTGATGTTATTCATCCCGTAACAAGCTGCTGAATAGGCCCTTGTGACACGTGCAGTGTTCCGTCCATTGTCCACAGAGTAGGAGGAAGCCCGGCGGCTGCTGCTACTGAAATGATAACATCTAGCCAGCTTGCTCCAAACGTGTCAATTTGGAGGAACAGAGGATCCCATGTTCACAACAGCCCAAACCCCAGGTACACGGGCGGAGGTCCAAACACTTCATTCAGCTGAGCAGCCAATTAATCCATTAGTCTAAATTGGATTTGGAGTGAGGAGACTTGGGCGGGTGTCGGAACCGACAGCCACAGTGGAAGATGGAAAAACATTAGCTGCAGGTATGCAGATAGGGGATGTATCAGATTTTAAAACTGATATTTTATTTTTTTTAACAAATAAAGCAAAAGCGGCTTTAATGCAGTAATTCATACATTTCTATTACAATAGGCAAAAAATATAACATCCATATAATCAAATACAGATAAGAAGTCCTGGACCATGAGGAAAAGAAGCGCCAATCACTGCCCAATTAAGCACCAATCACTGCCCAATTTCTAGGACTCGTCTGGCTAGTCCATGGGTGGCCCACATGGCTGTACCATCTTATACATCAGGTTAAACTTCACTCTTGCCTTGCTCTCGTTCTCAGCCACAGCAAAGTAGTTGAGCAGATCAAAGTGGCCCATATAGGAGCAGTAGGAGTCACAATGCTGATTTACCAACCATTCCCACTTTGTAGTGCCCGCATGGCCAGTGCCAATATACTTTGACTGCAAATGCTCCAACTGTCTGTGGATGGTATATCGGTCAGTCATAGTACCTCGCTGATCAAAACCAAAAGGCCAGAAAGTGATAACCCAAAAAGAAGCTCACTGCCCAGGCCCACGTTCAGCAGCACAGAACACTTCTCAATGCGACAGCCACATTCTAGGAGCCATCTTGCTGTCATAAACCAGAGAGAACTTGCATCCTCCACTCTGCCCTCACCACCATGCTTCTCTTCAGGTTCACCATCAGCATAGCACCACCCGCCAGATGCACACTCACTTCACACGTACATCCTAGTACTGAAGCGTGCCAAACACAAAGACAGATAGGAGGAAGGAATACAGGACTGGAGAGGGAAGAAAGAAAAAAGAAAAAATAGCATTGTTGATTGTGATGTCAGGGCCTCATTGTTCAGTGTTCCGTCAGGGCCCCTTGTGACGTCATCCCTTGACCTGACCCCTGACCTTAGCTGACCTGACCTGCCCACTGTGACACATGCAGTGTTCCGTCCATTGTCCAGGCAAGGTAGGTCCAGCTGCTCCTGATGCATAGAAAGTGCTGGACTACTTTCTCGCCTCCAATTAACTTAGTTACGTTTAGAATATCCACAAGAGGGAGACACAGGCATACATTACTTACTGAAGAACTGGAAAAGCAAAATGGTTACTTACATCCAGCCACACTGCTCCAAAAGTGTCACTTTCCAGGAATGAATGTGCAGAACAGGCCAATCAATCCTACAGGTGCTTGGTGGTCCACACACTGCATTCAGCTGATAGGCCAATAAATCTATCAGTCTTAATTGGATTTGGGCTGTAAGGAGAATGGGCAGATGATGGAACCTACAGCTGCTGCATTATTAGGAGATGGACAGACTGACACAGGTATGCAGCAAGCAGCACTGGGCAGAAAGAGAGAGAGAGGAAAAGCTGAGGTGCAGACTGAGGCAGGAAACAGCTTTCCACTTGAGTTGGAAGGAGGAAGGATTCTTCTTGCAATAATTTCATTCTGTTTTTTGATACTGGATTAGGAAGGGGTGCAACGGTCCTGGAGGTACTGCAATACCAGGTCAATGCGTGGAGTGGACAGAGCAAGCTCTTTTTCCATCTCCCTATTCGAAAAATCCATTTAATATATGGTCCCCAGATAGGGGATGTATCAGATATTAAACTGATTAGAACAGATTTTTTTTTCCCCTCAGTAAGCTGACATTACTATAATAAATCAGTCCACTCTAAAGTGTCTCAACACATAATATGTCTTTTTACATCATCGGAACCCTACAAAAACAAAAAATAAAACTCAAATAAATTAGGATCTACTCACGTATTGGCCCCATTGTGAAGTTTTCCAAATTTTGTCCGCTTCTGTTTCACCGATTCTCTTTTTATCCAATAAATGTATTGTAAAAATCCTAGATAAAAAAGACTTTAGATCCCTTTGGGTTAGAACAACTTTTTTTTTTAAATCACTAAGTTCCTGACATCCCACAACACCTCTTTAAAAACAGAGAATAAAAGCCACAACACACACGTGAGCTCGATAAGACTCTAAAATCCTGACCAATAAGAACTTTCTCATAGTTAAAATTCTTCCACCCGGTGAGTGCAATGAATAGGACTTTTAAGATACTAAAAACTTCTTTCGCATAATTGCACTCCCAAAACAAATGGCAAAGATCTTCATTTTCCCTGCATCCTTCCCTTGGGCATCTCTCCGACACTCTTATGCCCCTGGAGTTCATGAACATTCTCGTCGGGAGACACCCATGGAAACTGAGCCATACCACATCTTTCTGTTTGTTTGAGAGGCCTAAAAAATTAAAAAGCTTCCATATTTTAGCAGACTGTGCACAATTACAGAATGGCACATCATACAAAACTTTATTCTTCCTTCCAGCTCTTATAATGTCATTTTTATCAGGTGTACTTATGAAGCCTTATTCATACTGATCATAAAAATATCTGAGCATCACATAAAACTTCGGGTTGACAAAAGCAATAGCTTTACTCAGTTCTCTTTCACACCAACCCCATTTAGTAAACAACTATCCTGCTAGATATCTGCACATATCTGCCATCCTACTATTGCACTTTAAAATTTAAAAAACTAATAAGAAATAATGCCTTTAGATAAAAGAGTCTATATTTGGGAAGTCATACCCACCCAGTTCGGTTTTAGTCATAACAGCAGCTCTTATCATCTTTCCCATTTTTGACCCCCAGAAAAACACAAAAAGACTTCTTTCCATCCTCTTCATTCACAGCTTTCTGGGTGGTAAAATAATACATGTGTATAAAAGCAAAGGTAAAATCACAGTTTTTGTTATTAAAACTTTTCCTTTCAGATATAGCTGCCTAAGTCTCCAAAAGTTCATTTTTTTCTCCACCTTTTCTTTCAAACTTGCAAAACTTTTCTCATTTTTACTTTTCTTCTCAAATATAATTCCTAGTACTTCAGCCTCTTCTTTGATAGGGATCCCCTCCACTCTCACCTCCACTTGCTTGCCATAGATCACTAATTGGCATGTATTCCAGTTAATACTCATTCCAGTCATACTACAGAATATCTTCATATGTAGATTCACCCGATTAAGATGAGCTTGATTTTGACAAGAAAAAACTGCATCATCCATATCGCCAAAAGATTTGACTTACTTCCCGGAGCTTCCTGGTTTAAAAAAACCTTGGATACTTTGGTCTCTTTGAATAGATCTTAATAATGGCTCTATTGCACAAATAAAAAGGATCGGGGAGAGAGGGCAGCCCTGCCTGACTCCGGACCTCACCTGAATTGCTGAGCCCACCCTCCCATTAATTAAGATATGACTAAAAACATTAAAATACATGCCCTTTATCAACTCTAAAATTTTCCGGGGGACCCCCATCCTCTCCAATGTAAAAAATAAAACTATGTGATATCTTGTCGTAGGCCTTCTCAAAGTCTGTAGTCTCAATAAATAAGAGGAGGTTATTAAAATCCGCATAAAAGATCATGTCTCTCAATAAAATCAAATTATCTTATATTCTTCTATCTGGGACAGCACATACTTGATACTTATCCACCATATATTTGACCACGTCACTTAACCTACTTGCCACTACCTTTGCCACAATTTTGTAATCACAGTTGAGGAGTGTAATTGGTATCCAATTTTTTATTTATTTTTCATTATGTTTTTTATAAATTAAAGTAACCATCCCCTCTCTCATACTATCGCATAAAACCCCACTCAAAAACATAACGCACTATACGACAGACTTCTTTTCCAACAATATCCGAATAAAATGAATAAAATTCCACAGGGAGGCCATCACTTTTGGGAGTTTTCCTACTCGCCATCCTCTTCACCGCATTTTTTATTTCCTCGTCCTTTACATCACCTGCTAAAATAGTTGGAACACTTCTCATTCTCCTCTAAATGTTTTGCTTTAGAATTGTACACAATATTCTTTCCTCTTGACAACAACTCCTTTTTCCTCACCTGCTTTATTTCACTTATTTCTTTGTCTACCTCCCAAACACAGCTTTTAAGCTTATAGAGCGCTTCAAGTCTATCAACCAGGGCCTTCTCCTTCTCCCTCCTCTCCTGGGCTCTCTTCACACATATATGTTTAAATAAGGAAGCAAACTTCCCTTTCGCCCAGTCCCACTAATCGAGTATACAATTAAAACTCCTTTGTTCACTGACACATAATAAAAACACTTTTTGAAAACTGTTTTTAATTTCCTCTTCCTCCAGCAAACCAGCATTTAGCTTCCAATAACCTCTACCAAAAATAATGGACTCAGAAAGACTTATCTCCACAAGAACAATCTTATGATCAGAAAAACTGGTCATCACATGGTCACACCTAGTCACCTCAGTCCCTTCAGACACCAATGCATAGTCAAGTCTGGACATTGAGCGACCGCTATCAGCAATATATGTAAATTTGTCATCCCCGTTGACCATCAGCCCAGAATCTTTAAAGTGCAAATCTTGAATCATCTCATTAACCAAGGTAGAGGTTGCACCTAATTTCACATCTGAATTACTATGTCTGTATTGTACACTCCAAATACAATTAAAATCACCTAAAATAATAATATGATCGCGACCAGGCATAAACAGTTTAAGAGTTTCTAAAAAAAGGATCCGTTCACGTTTAATAGCAGGGGCATACACGCTAAAAACTTTAAAACGTTGTCCTAAAAACTAAAAACCCACATCTACCTAGTACCACGACTTTAAAATCCAACGCATTAATATTATTTTTGACTAAAATCCCAACACCTTCATTTTTATTCACAGTACAAGGTGACCAAAAAGATTTGCCATACCCCCACTCTTACTCGTGAGGAGCAGACCTTATTGCACATTCTTGGACACATAAAATATCTTCATTAGGCCTTATGCACACGACCGTTTTTTTATGCTGTCCGCAAAAAGGGGTTCCGTTGTTCCGTGATCCGTGTCCGTTTTTGCTTCCGTTGTGTTTCCGTGTGTCTTCCGTTTTTTTGGGCGGACCGTCAGAAATCAAGGAAGGGGATAAAAAAGTGTAATTTGAATATCTCCACCCAGGATACTGGTATATATGCAGGTCACCTGAGTTTTTGGTTTGGTGGCCATTTTCTGTAGTCTTTACAGGGTACAGAGGTTCTTTTGGTTGCTTGTCTTTGCTGTTTGACCATGGCGGATGACTCCGAGGAAGAGGTCGTACTGCATTGGCTTGTTTCTCGGCGATGGGGACAACGCACCCTTTTGTTGGATGAGAAACCTAGTAGAAGGCGTCGATTTTGGGTCCATCCGATTGTTTCCCAACGCTACCGGAAAGGACACTTTCATACCCTCTACCAAGATCTTCGCCAGCATCCAGAAAAGTTTTTTTCCTTCTGTTGGATGTCAGTGTCTACATTTGATTGTTTGCTGTCGTCTCTACGTACTGTCCTTACCTTCATGGACACCAATATGAGGCGCAGCATTTCTCATGCGGAAAGGCTCATCGTCACGTTGAGGTAAGCAATATTTGACTTTTATAGTTTAAACAGTAATGTGCACTGCTTCTGTTCAGAGGAACATGTTTCTGGAAATGGCTGCTGTTAGATATGTGCTAGTGTTTGCTGATGTAACCTTTCTTTGCCCATAATGTTTGGTGAACATTGTAATCTCCTTTTTTTGTTTTAACTTGCATCCCTGACACATAACATGGCAAGATTAAAGGTCGTTTTTTCTTTAAAACATTTTTCAAATTTGTGTTCAGCTAACGTCATCTTCATGCAGAGTGTTCATATCAATCTTAAGTCGCCCCTAACCTTCTGCATGTTACTGGCCTCCACACAGTAGTTGTAACTTGTGTTAGTAGCCTACTGCCTACACCCCAATTGCTGGTAGTGTTTTATTCATAGACACAAAATCCTTTTTTTTTTTGTGTGGGTTTAGTCGTCAATGTATATCGTTTGTTTAAAAACGTGTCTTGTATCCCACATTATAGGCAAAACATGTTTTGGATGTTCCCTTTTTTGATTTGCTGCTTATACTGAAATTTATTTATTTTCTTTTTTTTCTACAGATTCCTTGCAACTGGGAACTCTTTTGCATCCCTGCATTTTGAGTTTCTTTTAGGAACCTCGACGATTTCGCGGATTGTACATCACACTTGCCATGTCATCTGGCAGCAACTCCGAGAGACGGTGATGCCACAGCCCAAGGCGGACGATTGGGTTCGGATCACTGAGGGGTTCAATATTTTGGCGCAGTTTCCCAACTGCATCGGGGCAATGGATGGCAAGCACATCCGTGTGAAGAAGCCTCCTCACTCAGGGTCCCGATTCTTCAATTATAAACAGTATTTTTCTGTAGTGCTTATGGCTGTTGCTGACAGTAACTATCGGTTTATAATGGTTGATATTGGGGCCTATGGAAGCACAGCAGATGCTCGCATCTTTAGTGGTTCTAGAATGGGTGAGCGGCTTCGTGCCAACCAGCTTGCCCTCCCCGAGTCCAGAAGACTGCCCGGATATGCAGGTCCGCCGGCTCCATTTGTCATCGTGGCGGATGAAGGGTTTGCATTGACTCCCCATGTTATGCGGCCCTTCCCAAAACGTGGTTTGGATGTCAGGAGGCGTATTTTCAACTACCGGTTGACTCGTGCCCGTCGGTATGTTGAGTGCGCTTTCGGGATACTCTCTAGCAAGTGGAGGGTGTTTTTGGCATCCATACAGATGGATCCGGAGAATGCTACCCTGGTGATTCAAGCTCGTGTTGTTCTACACAACTTCACCAGGATTCACGAGGCTTCCTCTTCTGTTGACATGGAAGATTTTCCAACATCATCAGATTTGGGTTTGGAAAGGACCCTGCATAGACGACCTGGGACTGCAGGCATTGCAGTTCGGGAACTCTATGCAGACTACTTTTTCAGCCCAGAGGGGTCCTTGCCATGGCAGAGGGACGCTATTCATGGCAGTTTTTGATATCTTCTGGCCTTGTTAGTTTTTTTTTATTTTGCAGATAGATAATCATAATTTATTGTGGTAGTTGAGTGTAGGGACTCGCAAGAGAATGAGGACCCTTGACGTGGGCTTGCGGGCTGGGGTTTTTTGGCCATCACATATTTAAAAGTAAATATCAATACTAAGGATGTTTCTAACAAAATATTATTTGCCAATAACATCGTTAGTATTTTCCGTATATGGTCCAAAAAATCTTCTAATACCTCATGATCACAAATACAGATTTTGCTCATCAAAATAAAGTGTTTATTTATAATCTATTGTGCGTGTCTATGTGTTTTGCCTATGTGTTGAGCTCTAAATGTTTTGTGTATTTTAAAAATGAACCCAAGCCAATTGAATGTTATGAAATAAACTTTACATAACAAATGTGGAACACAAATAAAAAAGACATAATAAAATCACAGTTCAAATAGGTCTTGTGTAAATGAACCAGGGCCATATGAGGTGCGTGGCCGTACTGGGCCAGGATCTGTGGCCCCAGTTGCCAAACTGGGCTGGTAAGTCAGATGACCCACAGGTTGTGTAGGGTCTTGGGAACGGTGGTATGGTGGTTGGGGGGGGAAAGATGGCCCTTGAGGTGGGTGTGGAGGCTGGGGGTAGCTGCCTCCATGCTGCTGAGTTGGTATATTTAATATATGTCTCCTCAAGTCGTTAATTTGGGAGTGTATGTCTCCCTGGTAAGGGGAGGCATACATCTTGATTACGAGGGCCAGAGAAGCCAAACACTCATGATGTTTGTCACCACTGACCTGCTTCAATAAAGGAGCAAGGCCCCTCAACATTGACTCCTCCATGCCATCACTCCTCCTCTGGGCAAGGAATTCAATTACTCGTGCATCAATCATCTCACGAGTCGCTTGCCCAGAGGAAGAGTGAGGGACATTGCGGCGCCGCCTGGGCTGCGGCTGCTGGACTCTTTCTGGAGTCGACACTGATAGGGTGGGCTGGGCCAGTGATGGCTCGTCAGGCTCCTCTGCCGGCGTTGGGGCAGGACTAGTTGCCGGTGAAACTACTGCCGGAGTATCACTTTCGCCCGTCGCAGAGTCCTCTGGGTCATCCAGACTGTCCACCGTACTGTATTTGAAAAAACATGAAAAAATAAATTACATCATTTGACTACTTCATTGCAAAAGTACATAATGTTTACAAAGTACAAACAGCTGTGTGTTTACTATATATACGTTGAGCCTGCATACATCACATATTGATTAATAAATTTAAATTATCACCATCAATGTGAAGCTTTCCAATTTTAAAAACCCATACTCATTGTGTTTTCAAATTTGGATCTTTGCTCAAAACGCCAAATGTGAAACTCTTTGTAAAACATTGTTTGGTGTTTTGAGCTGGCCAGCACAAAACGAGGTTTAGCCATTCAAGGACCCAAACCAGTGCTGATATTCTTTCTGTCTTTTCTGCATCTGGCCTGCTTCTACCATCCAAACATCCTTATGTAATGAAAACCTATAAGAACATAATTTCCCGAAAAAGAATATGGACCAGGCACCACAAGGCCACGGTGGGAGTAGTGGTTTAAAATCAGCTGGACGGACGTAGTTGGAGCATCATTATTCTCTATTATATTTGAATTATGTAATTGGCATTTTATAGTTAACCTTTTATGAATCGATGTGGTGGTTGGTAAGCCAACATTTAAACTATGTAAATGACAATAACAGTACAGAAGAGGTACCAAATCCAAAAACCTACTAAAGCGAGTTAGCAGGTATGTTTAATCAATTTTTCACAAAACTAAAAATACACAAATGGCTACACTATTCAGGGCAAAAAAAGGCAAGCGGGTTTGTCCAACCTTTTCATATTTCTGACCTATCCACAGGATAGGTACCCAAGATCATATTGGTGGGGGACCAACAGCCGGCAACCACGATGATCAACTGTATGAGGAGACAATACATGCAGCGCGCACGTGCCATTTCCCTTCTCTATTCCTGCTCTGATTGCAGACATCTATGTTACTTGACCTTGAAAATAGGGCCACATAGGAACTAAATAGAGAGGGAGGCGCCATGTGCGCTCTGCACGTGTCGTCTCATCATACAGCTCATCAGCGGTGGTGCCTGGTGTGACTCCCCACAAAAATGATGGAGATCACCTACACAAAGGATAGGTCATCAATAGTACAACGCCACACAACCCCTTACATTCTTGACCACTATAGCTTACCAAGATTAGGAACTAATACTAACCAGCTTTTATTTATAAAAATAAACACAAATACTTACGGCCTCAAATCCATCACCGGTCTCAAAAACTGCAACTGGGCAGTGTACAAATAGGGCCTTTTTTGGAGGTTCCTTCCCCACTCCGGCCTTTGTTAGAAATATCACGGCGGAACTGATCCCGGCAGCTGTTCCACCGGGTTTTTGTCTGTTTCACTGTAAAGAAATGACATATACAAATGACTAAAAATTAAATTTAACAAAACTGAATAAATAAAATCGGGACAAATAACAAAGAAAAATGTAAACCAAGATCAAGTAGCCAAATCTCATAAATGTCTGAATTGGCCAGATTATACAGTACATGGTACAGTACTGCAGGTGTGTGGATACTAATGTAGAAGTTCAGGAAGGAGGAGATTAGTCGTGCAAGGCATTTGTACTTAAATACTTTACAATATGTGATGGTGACAACTATAAGATGCTTAATTCCAACAGGGACACATGTGTCACCAAATAAAAGGGAACATACTGGTTATTAGACATGACTACTGTATGCTGTAGCAAAGGGAGGGACAGCCATTTAAAGTTAAAAATGATGGGGTATGGGATTTAGTGCACGACGCATTAAAAAACATGTACATGCCTTATGCCAAAGGATGTGGGCCCACAAAATATACTGTATTGTGACCTCATGGAATTTATAGCTACATCATTTTGGGATAGACAGGGCAAGGACAGTACAACGACATTGCTAGCACTTACCTAATTCTGCCCGGCCTCGGCCATCTGCTTTGGCCCGCCTCATGCTACAGGCCACTTGTTCCCAGGCCGCATCCTTGCGTATTCGGTCCTGATAGGATTTGGACCGGCTGTCCCACAGTTCAGGCCTCTCCTGCACCAAATTTATCAGTTTTTCAACATTCCATCTGGCCATTTTCCTGATAAATCACAAGGCACAGACTGCCACACCACACTGCCGAATTTCCCCACAGGTGGCTAGCAATTAGCATAACCTGTGACCTTAAACTTCCTGTATATCATTCTTTTTAACATTTTATTGGCACAAGTTCTTGCAGACAGTTTTGCCATAACAAAAGATAGAAATAAAACGGACGCGGACGACAATCGGATGTGCCTCCGCTTTTTTTCACGGTCCCATTGACTTGAATGGGTCCGTGAACCCTTTTACGCGGACAAGACTAGGACAGGTTATATTTTTTTGACGGACTGGAATCACGGACCACGGATGCGGAGGACAAACAATGCATTTTCCGAGTTTTCCACGGACCCATTGAAAACCAATGGGTCCGCAGAAAATCACGAAAAACGGAGCAACAGACGCGGAAACAAACAACGGTCGTGTGCATGGGGCCCTACTCTCAGCTCTTCATTACTGGACCCAATACCTTTTACATTCAAAGTGGCTATTACCAGACTCATAATAAGGATGTTTAAAACCTTACAAGCCATAACTATTTTAAAGAGGTTTGACTATCAACTTTTCTTTCAACCACAGGCGATCCTAATGCAGAATCCCTGAAAGAACTACCATACCACACTGGATCCTCCTGGTTCCCAGACCAAGTTCCTCCCTCTCCTTTCTTTGGTCTTTTTGGGACAGAACCAGAAGAATTTGCAAATCATCATCATAATCACTGTATACTTTTTACCAGGAGTTATGGGGGGATCTGAATCACATCCACTCATTTGATATTCCTTATCTTCACCTTCTCCCACCACATGATCCGGACATTCCTCCTCCTCCTTCCCCTCCTCACTTTCATCACTGCTAGAAATTTCACCACCCAATGTCATTTCAAGAGCAGCCACAGTCTCCTGGGATCTCACCTTCTTCTTTTTTTTTTTCCCAGTAGCCCTATGCCACTCCCCCTCATTTGAATTTCCCGCCAAAACCACCTCTCCCTCCATTTGATCACACAACAGTCTCCATTTTGTTTTCACTTTCACCACTTTCACCCTCACTCATGAACAACATTTGGGACAATAACATTTGCACTGTTTTGCACACTCTCAGAATATGTCCCACCACTTGGCCGCTATACCCTGCTTTTTTTCTCCACAATATCTGCATGTGACTGCCTGTTATAAAACAAATTACATTTATGCGCCAGATGCGCCCCACTGCCACAAAAATCACAAAAGCGTTTCTCGGTACAATCTTTCACAAGATGTCCAGTCTGCCCACAATTCCTACACTCATCCCCATTTTCCAGACATTCCTCTTGCAAATGACCATAATTCAAACAGTGTCTGCGATACTTGAGTTGCCCCTGATAAAAACAGAAGCCTCTCTCTCCTCCTATGGAAAAAACAGCAGGAACAGCTATATCTTTTTAAATCTCACAAAGTATCTCCTCTTCCCATTAAGGTATCCATGCTTGTTCGTTAATCTTTGGTCAAAAATAACATCATCACAATACCGCCTTAAAAAAGCGGAAACAGTCAAATCACCAACCTTGAGATTATACATGTGTACTATTAAGGCTTGTCTCACCATTTCAAATGAAGGTATGACCTAACGTGTTCCAAAAATGCCGGTGTCTTCTCCTCTTTCATCTTCCGAAGATCCATATACACTCTCTTGCACAAACCGTCGGAACAAAGCGTTAAGTCATAAATTCCTTGCTTAGGGAAATCCTGCAATGCCAACACATCCTTTACCTGTAGGTAAATTTTATCCAGACCGATGTTTATCCGGTACCCGTCTCTACCTCCAACTGCACCGTGTCCTCAAGACATTTTAATTAGCGTAGGTTCACCAATAGCTCACCCACTAGATCGCACCCAAAATCACCCAGGGCCCCCCGCAAGGAAGACACCGATAACACCTCACTAGCCAAGACCAAACGTCACACCTTTAGATATTTTTTTAATTTTTTAGTTGAAGCGTTAGAAGGGCCGACATAATTATATTCTCTAATCATATCATGCGCCTCATCATCCGATCAACTTTTTTGTATTTTTTATTCATATTTTTCTTATTCTTAAAAAATAACAAAACAACATAGATAACAAACATCACAGAAACTTATTTTTACTATCTAAGTCTTTGGATCAAAGACCACTTCCTTTCTCCATGCTGCCACTAACAAACAGTCTTGCAAAACTTGGTAATATTCCATTGAACAGTCAATTTTTGTTTCTAAAGCCGTTTTTAACCAATCTTCTAAATCATAACATTTTACAAAGTTAGCTGGGTCACTTTCATACAATTGCATAATGTAATTACGACCACAATGTAAATCTCTACCAGGATACTCTTCCATCATTAATTCTCTATCTCTCTGGAAATTTGCAGGGGGCTGCAATTTCTCCAGTCTTCTCTTGTCTTGCCCAACTTCCATCTCCTCTTCTGAAGTGGAGATGTCCAACCCAATGTCTTTCTCCTGTGCTTTCTTGCGAGGTTCTTTTTCATCTCCACTGTCTCTGTCTCTCTTTTTTTCTTAACATTTTTCTTTTTAGGACATTTAGCATATACATGGCTACTATCTCCGTAAAGGTTACATTTCTTACCTTTTTTTACAGGCTGCTGCCAAGTGTCCTTCTTCCTCACATTTAAAGCACCATTAATAGGTACATGTCTCTTTCCTGTGTCCATATTTCTTGCAGTTCCTGCAAAACTCAGGCATACCGTTAAAGAACAGATCTCCATTGATATTTCCCAACTTAAACCTACTTGGCGGGAGAATTAATCCTCCTCCAGCACTTTCTTTAAGTTTCACCACAAACTTCCATTTGTTTGACCAAATCCCATACTGGTTATAAATTTTCCCACACAAAGTAACTTCTTCACAAAAACATAGCAGAAAAACAATGATGTATCCTTCAGGAACATATGGGCTATACATTCTAACAGTGACAACTCTCTCTCTCCTTGGAAAGTGAGGTGTCACATTAACGCCATTAAGCACAGGGCAGAGTGCAAACAGCTCCAGTTTCTTTGTCACATCAACACATATATCTTCCGTAATGAAAATCACAGCATATCCGAAAAAAACACTTGGGGACACGCACTATAGAAATGACATATGTTTATTAAACATGTAATAACCTACACAGTAAAATACACATCCAATATTATGCAAAATTGGCAGCATATAAGGTGATGGCTGAAAGCCAGTAGCTCCTGCGTACTAGAAGGTCAAGGCAACACAAAAACATATATATCCGGAATTATAGGACACACTTTGATGTCCACCCCCAAGCAACTATATAATGCTGAGCACAAGGGCCAGTAATGTGCGCTATACAAGTGGACAAATATATTATACCTGAATCTGTACAGACAAATATCAAAATTGCGGACCTCCGGGTAACGCTGAGCTTCCCCGACGTACGTTACGCGCCTGCTTTTTCAGGGTCATGCACCTCGCTGATCAAAACCAAAAGGCCAGAAAGTAATAACCCAAAATGAAGCTCACTGCCCAGGCCCACGTTCAGCAACACAGAACACTTCTCAATGTGACAGCCACATTCCAGGAGCCATCTCCCTGTCATAAACCAGAGAGAACTTGCATCCTCCACTCTGCCCTCACCACCATGCTCCTCTTCATGTTCACCATCAGCATAGCACCACCCACCAGATGCACACTCACTTTTGGCCTCGCCGTTTCTTCACACATACGTCCTAGTACCGAAGCATGCCAAACACAAAGACAGATAGGAGGAAGGAATACAGGACTTGAGAGAGAAGAAAGAAAAAAGAAAAAATAGCATTGTTGGTTGTGATGTCAGGGCCTCATTGTTCAGTGTTCCATCAGGGCCCCTTGTGATGTCATCCCTTGACCTGATCCCTGACCTGACCTCTGACCTGACCTGCCCACTGTGACACATGCAGTGTTCCGTCCATTGTCCGGGCAAGGTAGGTCTAGCTTCTCCTGATACATAGAAAGTGCTGGACTACTTTCTCACCTCCAATTAATCCAGTTACGTTTACAATATCCACAAGAGGGAGACACAGGCATACATTACGTACTGAAGGACTGGAAAAGCAAAATGGTTACTTACATCCAGCCAAACTGTTCCAAAAGTGTCACTTTCCAGGAATGAATGTGCACAACAGGCCAAACAATCCCACAGGTGCTTGCGTGCTGGTCCAAACACTGCGTTCATCTGATAAGCCAATTAATCTATCAGTCTTAATTGGATTTGGGCTGTGAGGAGAATGGCCAGGTGATGGATCCTACAGCTACGGCTGCTGCTGCTGCTGCATCATCAGGAGATGGACAGGCTGACACAAGCAGGTATTTTGCAGCAAGCAGCACTGGGCAGAAAGAGAGAGAGAGGAAAAAAAGACTAATTGACACTTATTCCAATTAATACTCATTCCAGTCATACTACAAAATATCTTCATATGTAGATTCACTCTATTCAGCTCAGCTTGATTTTGGCAAGAAAACACTGCATCATCCATATATCCAAAGGACTTGACTTTCTTCCCTGAGCTTCCTGGTATAAAAAACCTTGGATACTTTTGTCTTTCTGGATAGATCTTAGTAATGGCTCCATTGCACAAATAAAAAGGATTGGGGAGAGAGGGCAGCCCTGCCTAACTCCAGACCTCACCTCAATTGCTGAGCCCACCCTCCCATTAATTAAGACATGACTAAAAACATTAAAATACATGCCCTTAATCAAATCTAAAATCTTCTGGGGACCCCCATCCTCTCCAATGTAAAAATAAAAACTTATGTGATATCTTATCGTAGGCCTTCTCAAAATCCGTAGTCTCAATAAATAAGGGAGGTTATTAAAATCCGCATAAAAGATCATATCTCTCAATAAAATCAAATTATCTGAAATTCTTCTATCTGGGACAGCACATACTTGATACTCATCCACCATATATTTGACCACGTCACTTAACCTACTCGCCACTACCTTTGCCACAATTTTATAATCACAGTTAAGAAGTGTAATTGGTCTCCAATTTTTGATTTCTTTTTCATTACCTTTTTATAAATCAATGTAACCATTCCCTCTCTCATAGTATTGGATAAAACCCCGTTCTCAAAAACATAACGCACTATACGACAGACTTCTTCTCCAACAATATCCCAATAAGATGAATAAAATTCCACAGGGAGGCCATCACTTCCGGGAGTTTTCCCACTCGCCATCCTCTGCACCGCATTTTTAATTTCATCGTCTTTTACCTTACCTACTAAAAATTCTTTTTCTTCCTTCGGGATATTATCTGAAATCACTTCACAGTATTCTTTTATCTCTCTGTCAGAGGCTTTGCTTTCATTTTTAAAAAGTGCGTCATAAAAACCATTTATAAAATCAACCATCTTATCACCACCAACTTCACCATCAGAGGTTAAAACCGACTTAAAAACGCCCTTGCTTTAAAACTCTTTTTAAAAAATATCTGGAACACTTCTCATTTTCCTCTAAGTGTTTTACTTTAGAATTGTACACAATATTCTTTCCTCTTGACAACAACTCCTTTTTCCTCACCTCCTTTATTTCACTTATTTCTTTGTCCACCTCCCAACCACAGCTTTTAAGCTTATAGAGCGCTTCAAGTCTATCAACCATGGCCTTCTCCTTCTCCCTCCTCTCCTGGGCTCTCTTCACACATATATGTTTAAAAAGGAAGCAAACTTCCCTTTAGCCCAATCCCACCACTCGAGTATACAATTAAAACTCCTTTGTTCATTGACACATAGTAAAAACACTTCTTTAAACCTGTTTTTAATTTCTTCTTCCTCCAGCAATCCTGCATTTAGCTTCCAATATCCTCTACCAAAAATAATAGACTCGAAAGACTTATCTCCACAAGAACAATCTTATGGTCAGAAAAACTGGTCATCACATGGTCACACCTAGTCACCTCAGTCCCTTCAGACACCAATGCATAATCAAGTCTGGACATTGAGCGACCACTATCAGCAATGTATGTAAATTTGTCATCCCCATCGACCATCAGCCCAGCGTCTTTAAAGTGCAAATCTTGAATCATCTCATTAATCAATGTAGAGGTTGCATCTAATTTCACCTCTGAATTACTATGTCTGTCTTGTACACTCCGAATACAATTAAAATCACCTAAAATAATAATATGATCGCGACCAGGCATAAAAGCTTAAGAGTTTCTAAAAACAGTATCCGTTCACGTTTAATAGCAGGGGCATACACACTAAAAACTTTAAAACGTTGTCCTAAAAACTCAAAACTAAAAACACACATCTACCTGGTACCACGACTTTAAAATCCAAAGCATTAATATTATTATTTTTGACTAAAATCCCAACACCTTCATTTTTATTCACAGTACAAGGTGACCAAAAAGATTTGCCATGCTCCCACTCTGACTCATGAGGAGCAGACCTTATTGCACATTCTTGAACGCATAAAATATCAGCTTTAACCTCTTTCAAATCATCAAAAACTGCAGCTCTTCTAATACTAGATCCAATACCTCTTACATTCAAAGTGGCTATTACCAGACTCATAATAAGGATGTTAAAAACATTATAAGCCATAACTATTTTAAAGAGGTTTGACTGTCCACTTTCCTTTCAACCACAGGCGATCCTAATTCAGAATCCCTGAACGAACTACCAGACCAGACTGGATCCTCCTGGTTCCCAGACCAAGTTCCGCCCTCTCCTTTCTTTGGTCTTTTTGGGACAGAACCAGAAGGATTTAAATCAATTTGCAACTCATCATCATAATCACTATTTACTTTTTGACCAGGACCACATCCACTCATTTGATATTCCATATCTTCACCTTCCCCTACCACATGATCCGGACACTCCTCCTCCTCTTTCCCCTCCCCACTTTCATCACTGCTTGAAATTTCACCACCTAAAGTCTTTTCAAGAGCAGCCACAGTCTCCTGGGATCTCACCTTCTTCTTCTTCTTTTTTTTCCCAGAAGCCCTATGCCACTCCCCCTCATTTGAATTTCCCGCCAAAACCACCTCTCTCTCTGTTTGTTCACCAACCCCAGTCTCCATTTTGTTTTCACTTCCACCACTTTCACCCTCATTCTCATGAACAACATTTGAGACAATAACACTTGCACTGTTTTGCACCCTCTCAGAATATGTACCACCACTAGACCTCTGTACCCAACTTTTTTCTCCACAATATCTGCCCGTGACTGTTTGTTATAAAACAAAAGTACATTTACGCGCCAGGTGCGCCCCACTACCACACACATCACAAAAACGTTTCTCAGTACAATCTTTCACAAGATGTCCAGTCTGCCCGCAATTCCTACACACATCCCCCTTTTCTGGACATTCCTCTTGCAAATGACCGTAATTCAAGCAATGTCTACAATACTTGAGCTGCCCCTGATAAAAGCAGAAACCTCTCTCTCCCCTATGGAAAAAACAGCAGGAACAGCCATATCTTTTTAAATCTGACAAAGTATCTCCTCTTCCCATTAAGGTATCCATGTTTGTTAGTTAATCTTTGATCAAAATTCACATCCTCACAATACCTCCTTAAAAAAGCTGTAACAGTCATATCACCAACCTTGGGATTATACATATGTACGATTAAAGCTTGTCTCAACATTTGAAAAGAAGGTATGACCTTAACGTGTTCCAGGAATGCCGGTTTCTTCTCCTCTTTCATCTTCTGAATATCCATGTACACTCTCTGGCACAAACCCTCGGAACAAAGCGTCAAGTCATAAATCCCTTGTTTAGGAAAATCCTGTAAAGCCAACACATCCTTTACCTGTAAATACTCCAACTTCTTCAACACCTCTCCAACGATTTTATCCAGACCGATGTTCATCCGGTACCCGTCTTCTACCTCCAAACGCACCGTGTCCTCGAGACCTCGAGACATTTTAAATAGCGTAGGTTCACCTATAGCTTACCCACTGGATCGCACCCGAAATCACCCAGGGCCCCCCGCAAGGAGGACCCCGATAACACCTCACTAGCCAAGACCAAACGTCACACCTTTCGATGCTCCACTTGATCTTAGCCAACAAGGCCGGAGCGATAACCCGAAAGGGACCGCCGCCGAGGCCCACGGTCGCCAACACAGAACACTTCTGAAGGCGACAGGCAGCCTCCTGCAGGCAGGCCCCAGCCACATTCCAGCAGACAGCCGCCTTCTCGCTCTCACAAACCAGGGAGAGCTTCAGTCCTCTACTCTGCCCTCACACCATCATGCTCCTCTTCGGGCTCTTCATCTGCATAGACCCGCCCGCCCACTCAAGGCCACACCTTTTCCACCGAAGTACGCCCTGTTCAAAGAGAAAAAAAAACAATACAAGATATTATAATAATCATCAATCATCATTGCATTGTAGATTGTCATGTCAGGGCCCCATTGGTCACGAATCCGTCAGGGCACCATGTGATGTCATTCATCCCGTAACAAGCTGCAGAATAGGCCCTTGTGACACGTGCCATGTTCCGTCCACTGTACACAGAGGAGGATGCCCGGCGGCAGCGGCGGCTGCTGCTACATCTGCAGTGATGGGCAACTGTGCTCCTCCTCTCCTCCCCAAAAGGAAAAACCCACTTCAGAAGATCCACAAGAAGGAGACACAGCAGCAGCCGTCGTTTACTTACTTAAGAAGAGCATAATGGTAACATCTAGCCAGCTTGTTGCTCCAAACGTGTCAATTAGGAGGAGCATGTTCACAACAGCCCAAACCCCAGGTGCGCGGGGCGGGCGCAGGCCCAAACACTTCATTCAGCTGATCAGCCAATTATTCCATCAGTCTAAATTGGATTCGGGTGAGAAGACTTGGCCGGCCGGGTGCCGGAACCGACAGCCACAGTGGATGGAAGATGGAAAGACAGTAGCTGCGGAGATGCAGATAGGGGATGTATCAGATATTGACACCAAATATTTGTTTGGAAAAAAAAGATTAAAATTGTTTGATGATGATTAATAATAAGAATAAGAATAAGAATAATAATAAGAATAATTGTTAACAAATAGGGGCTTTCGTGCAGCAATTCATACATTTCTGTTGCAATAGTAAAAAAAATACGACATTCACATGAAGAACTACAGATAAGTACTCCTGTACCACGAGGAAAAAAACCAGCAATCATTGCCCAATTTCTAGGACTCGTCTGGCTTGTCCATGGGTGGCCCACATGGGAGTAACATCTTCTCCATCAGGTTAAACTTCACTCTTGCCTTGCTCTCGTTCTCAGCCACAGCAAAGTAGTTGAGCAGATCAAAGTGGCCCATATAGGAGCAGTAGGAGTCACGATGCTGATTTACCAACCATTCCCATGTTGTGGTGTCCGCACGGCCGGTGCCAATATACTTTGACTGCAAATGCTCCAACTGGCTGTGGATGGTATATCGGTCAGTCCAAAAGGCCAGAAAGTGATAACCCAAAGAGAAGCTCACGGCCCAGGCCCACGTTCAGCAACACAGAACACTTCTCAATGCGACAGACACATTCCAGGAGCCATCTCGCTGGCATAAACCAGAGACAACTTGTATCCTCCTCTCTGACCTCACCACCATGCGCCTCTTCAGGTTCACCATCAGCATAGCACCACCCGCCAGATGCACACTCACTTTTGGCCACGCCTTTTCTTCACACATACGTCCTAGTAACAAAGCGTGCCAAAAAAGAGACAGATAGGAGGAAGCAATACAGGACTGAAGAGGGAGGGAGGGAGGGAGGGAGGGAGGGAGGGGAGGGAGGAGGAAGGAAGAAGAAAAGAAAAGAAAAGAAAAGAAAAAAAAAAAAAACAACTTGGTTGATTGTGATGTCAGAGCCTCATTGTTGATTGTGATGTCAGAGCCTCATTGTTGATTGTGATGTCAGAGCCTCATTGTTGATTGTGATGTCAGGGCCTCATTGTTGAGTGTTCCGTCAGGGCCCATTGTGATGTCATCCCTTGACCTGACCCCTGACCTTAGCTGACCTGACCTGACCTGCCCACTGTGACACGTGCAGTGTTCCGTCCATTGTACAGGCAAGGTAGGTCCAGCTGCTCCTGATACATTGGAAGTGCTGGACGACTTTCTCGCCTCCACTTAATCCAGTTACGTTTACAATATCCACAAGAGGGAGACACAGGCATACATTACGTACTGAAGGACTGGAAAAGCAAAATGGTTACTTACATCCAGCCAAACTGTTCCAAAAGTGTCACTTTCCAGGAATGAATGTGCACAACAGGCCAAACAATCCCACAGGTGCTTGCTTGCGTGCGTGCTGGTCCAAACACTGCATTCATCTGATAAGCCAATTAATCTATCAGTCTTAATTGGATTTGGCCTGTGAGGAGAATGGGCAGGTGATGGATCCTACAGCTACGGCTGCTGCTGCTGCATCATCAGGAGATGGACAGACTGACACACGCAGGTATTATGCAGCAAGCAACACTGGGCAGAAAGAGAGAGAGAGAGAGAGAGAAAAAAACAAAAAAACAGATGAGGTGCAGACTGAGGCAGGGCACAGCTTTCCACTTGCTTGCTGGAAGGAGGGAAGAAGGATTATTCTTGCAATCTAGTCGTTCTGTCTTTTGATACTGGATTAGAAAGGGGTGCACCGGTCCTGGAGGTACTGCAATACCAGGTCAATGCGTGGAGTGGACAGAGCAAGCTCCTTTTCCATCTCCCTGTTCGAAAAATCCATTTAATATATGGTCCCCAGATAGGGGACGTATCAGATATTAAACTGATAAGAACAGATTTTTTTTTTTTTTTTTAAAACCATCAGGTTTGGTTAACCAATGCAAAGAAAACTAGCATATTAACCAACTCATCACTTGGCATTTTTATTCACAAAGGAATCAACATAATTACATCAGCACTAGCCTTTTCCATTTTTTGAATTTCCAGATCCCCTCAGCATCACACCCAGACCCTTTCCTTATATCCCATAGATAACATATATACAAACGGCTCAAAAATAATTTAACACAATCATTAACCTCCCATTCCTCTCTTTTGTACACATAGATATTCCTTGCATCCCACAATACTTCTTTTAAACACGTCATTATAAGCCATAAAACTCTACTCTCATTCTTTCCAGTTACCCCAATACCAAACAAAACAAACATAAAGGTTAAAAAATTCACACCTGTCAATTCCTTCACTAAACCCCCAACCTTTCTAATTACCTTTTGAGCAAACTCACAATTCCAAAAACATGCAACACACTTTCACTCCCCCACATCTCTGTCTTGGACACACATCATTCCTCACTAAGTCACGCTTCTTTTGAACTTCTCTTACGGGCAAAGCCCCATGCATACTTAACCATATCAAATCTTTTTGTTTATTTGTCATTCCATCCGTATCCAAGTTCTTCCACACTTTCTTTGTCTCAGATGCCTTTAATAAATTAATCTCTGACATTACTTCTTCTTTCCTGCATTCCTTTAAAACTTTCTTTTTATTCACTAAATCATTTATACTCCAATCAGTCAAGCCATTCTTCTTCACAAACTTCTCCATTCCCACAAACCAATAAGGACAAACAAAAGCTACAGGTTGCCTCAAACTCCTCTCACTCCATCCCAACCGGCACAACAACCAACCACCCGCATATTTCAACATACATGCTACCTTATCATTCCTTTTCAACAATCTCAGAACATTCACCATAAAATTAATACTCAAATATAATTCCACATCAGGGAAATTTAACCCACCATTCTCTCTAGACTTCACAACAGTTGTACGCTTCACCCTCTCCATTTTCACCCCCCACAAAAACAAAAACAGCACTCTATTGATCCTTCTCAACTCCATATATGATGGAGGGAACACATTCCCAATGTACAAAAAAATGGGCAAAATCACACTTTTAATAATCACAATTTTCCCTATAAAAGACAATTCACGCAACCTCCAAAATTCCAACTTTCTTACCACTTTCCCTCTCACTTCCTCCCAATTCTCATAACCATTCATTCGTTCATCAAACTTAATTCCCAACACTTTCATACTATCAACTACTCTGACCCCCAAGTCTGATACATCACATCCCCCTCCAAAACACTTTATCTCACACTTATCCCAATTCACCCTAAATGCTGATGCACTACAAAAAATGTCAGTGAGTAACTTAGCCCTACGCAACTCCGTCTTATTCTCACTAATCACACATACATCATCCATGTAACCAAATACTTTCACCCTTTTCCCACCACTCCCTGGAATACTCACTCCTCTCATCACCTTATCATTCCTAATCATACATAACAGTGGCTCAATTGCACAAATAAAGACTAATGGTGACAGCGGACATCCCTGCCTTACCCCCGAACTGACTTTAACCCTGCTACTTTCATACCCATTCACCAACACACGACTCCCTATCCCATCATACAAACTCCTCACAGCTCTCACCAACACATTTGGGAAACCCATTCTTTCTAACACTGCAAACAAAAAACTATGGGACAGTCTATCAAATGCCTTCTCGAAATCCAAAGAAAACACAATCATACTCCTATTTCTCTGTAGTCCATCCCAAATAACCTCCCTCAGCAAACTCAAATTTCCTGTTATACATCTCCCAGGCACTCCACACACTTGCTCCTCTTGCACTACTTGATCAATCACCCTGCTCATTCTTTTTGCTAAACACCTTGCATAACCCTTGTAATCCGCATTCAACAACGTTATAGGTCTCCAATTACACAAGTCACCCTTCTCACCTTTTTTAAAAATTAACACGACAACCCCTTCCTTCATTGTTTCACTAATCCTTCCATTTTTCCACATATACTTATACACCTCTACTAGGTCTTTGCCCAAAATATCCCAATATTTAATATAGAATTCTATCGGAATCCCGTCCCTTCCTGGGGTCTTATTCCTTGCCATATTTTCTACCACACCCCTCACTTCCACCTCCGAAAAATCATTCACTAAACTCCCCAAATCCTCACTCCCAACCCTGTCATTCACAGCCCTTAACACATCCTCCTCCATATGAACATCCCTCCACTTTTCCCTGTACAACTCTCTATAAAAATCTTCCACAACCACTTTCACTCCTTCTCCACAAACATCAACCCCATTCCTATCTTTCACCTTCTCCAAATCCTTCCTTACATTCGCAATTTTTTTAAAGAAAAATCTAGAACAACATTCATCCTTCTCCAAAACCTCCATCTTGGCTTGGTAAATTATTTGCTTACCTCTCTCATGCACTAACTCACTCAAAACCTTCCTTTGCGCACACAAATCCTCATCCACGTCATACCCTAACTCCCTCATTTGATAAAGAAATTCCAGTCTCATATTAGCACTATCATATCTTTTCCTTTTCCTTGCCGCCCATCTATAACCCATCCTTTTAAAAAACACACTCACCTTTCCTTTCATCATATCCCACCAATCCAAAACACAGCCATAATTTTTCTTCTTCTGCCACCCTTCAGCATACACTTCTTTAAATTCCTCTTTCACTTTCTCGTCATCTAGCATACTCACATTCATTTTCCACAAACCTTTCCCAAACTTCCTCACTCCCTCTACCTCAAGTTCACATTTCAAACACTCATGGTCTGAATACCCAACCCTCTCCTGAGAATAACTTTTAACAACAAAATCCCTTGAAATGAAGCAAAAATCTAATCTAGAGTGAATACCCCCTCTATCAGCATGGTATGTTGCTGGAACTGGATTAATTTTGCATATTTTAACCACATCACTATAATTATTATCTTTCATACTTTGTGAAAAAATTTTGCTAGTGATGTCCATCTTATTCCCTTCAAGATGGCAATTAATGTCACCGACAATTATACTGGGCCCTCTACCCGGCAAATAATATTGGACTTTATCAAACAATTCCTTTCTTAAATTCTTATCAGCATGCGCATAAATATTTATGATTCTAAACTTAACATTTCTAAAATTAAAAAAAACAATAATGCACCGACCGGGCTCTATAACAACATAATGATCAATTTTGAATTCCTTATTTTTAACTAATATCCCCACCCCATCATTTTTATTGCATGACGAGGTGGACCAAATGGACTCCCCATAGGCCCACTCCGACTTTCTCGGGATTTCTTTGAGACCACATTCCTGCAGACAAAACAAGTCACCTGATCGATTTGCGAGGTCCTCCAAAATAGCTGTTCTTCTTGCCTTATCCCTGAAAACCCTCACATTGAGGGAGACTACTGAAAAAAAGGGATTAAACCTTAAAGAAGAAAAATAAACCACTACGAATTCGGAGGCATCTGCATAGTTTCCGCAAAATGCTCTACCTCTTCAGGGTCCAGAAAGGGAGAGGAACCTCCACTTAACGGGCTCAAAATTTCCTCAACCAATACTGAAAAGGAATTTTCTGTTACAATTTCGGGGATGCCATCTCTTGCTGTCCACAAGGGGAGTACCTTCACCCGAATTCTCTGGACCTGTGTCTCTTTTAGGCCTCTTTTTTTGGACCTTCCAGACACCTCTTCCCATCTATCCTCACTTCCTTCTCCTTGCCCAAACTGGAATACTGCTTCTCCTGATCCCTCTGGGATAACTGGAGTGTCTGAAAGAACTAGAGGAGATTGGGCCACCTGCCCTTGCTGATCTCCCCCACTATCCTCCATAGGCTCCATTCCACCATCTGCACTCTGTGCAGGGCCAACATTTTCAAATTGAGCCGACATCGACTGCTCTCCCTCAGATTGGGCCCCAGCTGTTTCCTGAGAGATCTCATAGTTCCCATCTCTACGACTTGGCCTCCAGCGATCCACAACCAACCTCGTGGTTCTATGTAATGCCTCTGAGTAAGAGCGACCTGGAATCAAAACCTTTGGGCAATCCTTACAAGCGTGCCCGGTCTTACCGCATGCATCGCATCTACGGGCTCTCACGCATGCTCCAGCCTCATGTCCTGGCTCGCCACAGTTTCTGCAACACTTCCCAACAGGACAATCGTTAGCCACATGCCCGAACTTAAAACACTGCCGGCAATATTTAGGTTGGCCTTCGTAATACAGGAACCCTTTATAACCCCCAATTGAGAAATTTGCAGGGGGTGTTTAACTCCACCAATGCAATCCGATGCAGGAGACAGTCTTACCCAAAATCGATGCTTCCCAGTTGCTAAACCCCATCGATCAAAGAGTTTCTGTGGACCTCTGACGGAAGTTGAAAATTGCAACAGAAACGCCCGCACTAATTCCATTGGCGTGTACGGATTAAACAGATGAACGGTTACCGCTCTCTCTTCCATCAAGTATGCGGGAAAAATGTCAAACTTATTCAATATTGAATCAGAATCTTGCATTTTTAAAGTCTTTACTTTCTCGAACAAGTCATAGCAAATCCCTTCTTCGATGAGTGTAAGATCAAAACGACCCACCTTAGGGAAATCTTGCAGACACACTATACATCCGAAATCCAGTTCCAAGGAATTCACAATGAGCGTCTTCAACCATCGTTTGTCTTCCGATCGAATTCACAAAGGCTGGCTTAACCAGAAAACGTAGGGTATTCCTCACCCCTGTCGCTCCATGTTGTCCACAAAGGCACGAAATGATCCCTCCTCGTTGTGCTGGGGCTAAGCCGCTCCCCTATAGCAGCAGGGAGGTAAGACACTGGCTATGAACCAGTGCCCCCTCCCAGGCCGAGGAGTCGGGTACCCAGCACACCCTTCAGCCAAGACCCACCGTGTTCCCACACTGGATCTTAGCCAAAAGGCCAGAAGCGATAACCCGAAAGGGACCGCCGCCCGAGGCCCACGATCGCCAACACAGAACACTTCTGAAGGCGACAGGCAGCCTCCTGCAGGCAGGCCCCAGCCACATTCCAGCAGACAGCCGCCTTCTCGCTCTCACAAACCAGGGAGAGCTTCAGTCCTCTACTCTGCCCTCACACCATCATGCTCCTCTTCGGGCTCTTCATCTGCATAGACCCGCCCGCCCACTCAAGGCCACACCTTTTCCACCGAAGTACGCCCTGTTCAAGAGAAAAAAAAACAATACAAGATATTATAATAATCATCAATCATCATTGCATTGTAGATTGTCATGTCAGGGCCCCATTGGTCACGAATCCGTCAGGGCACCATGTGATGTCATTCATCCCGTAACAAGCTGCAGAATAGGCCCTTGTGACACGTGCCATGTTCCGTCCACTGTACACAGAGGAGGATGCCCGGCGGCAGCGGCGGCTGCTGCTACATCTGCAGTGATGGGCAACTGTGCTCCTCCTCTCCTCCCCAAAAGGAAAAACCCACTTCAGAAGATCCACAAGAAGGAGACACAGCAGCAGCCGTCGTTTACTTACTTAAGAAGAGCATAATGGTAACATCTAGCCAGCTTGTTGCTCCAAACGTGTCAATTAGGAGGAGCATGTTCACAACAGCCCAAACCCCAGGTGCGCGGGCGGGCGCAGGCTCAAACACTTCATTCAGCTGATCAGCCAATTATTCCATCAGTCTAAATTGGATTCGGAGTGAGAAGACTTGGCCGGCCGGGTGCCGGAACCGACAGCCACAGTGGATGGAAGATGGAAAGACAGTAGCTGCGGAGATGCAGATAGGGGATGTATCAGATATTGACACCAAATATTTGTTTGGAAAAAAAAGATTAAAATTGTTTGATGATGATTAATAATAAGAATAAGAATAAGAATAATAATAAGAATAATTGTTAACAAATAGGGGCTTTCGTGCAGCAATTCATACATTTCTGTTGCAATAGTAAAAAAATACGACATTCACATGAAGAACTACAGATAAGTACTCCTGTACCACGAGGAAAAAAACCAGCAATCATTGCCCAATTTCTAGGACTCGTCTGGCTTGTCCATGGGTGGCCCACATGGGAGTAACATCTTCTCCATCAGGTTAAACTTCACTCTTGCCTTGCTCTCGTTCTCAGCCACAGCAAAGTAGTTGAGCAGATCAAAGTGGCCCATATAGGAGCAGTAGGAGTCACGATGCTGATTTACCAACCATTCCCATGTTGTGGTGTCCGCACGGCCGGTGCCAATATACTTTGACTGCAAATGCTCCAACTGGCTGTGGATGGTATATCGGTCAGTCCAAAAGGCCAGAAAGTGATAACCCAAAGAGAAGCTCACGGCCCAGGCCCACGTTCAGCAACACAGAACACTTCTCAATGCGACAGACACATTCCAGGAGCCATCTCGCTGGCATAAACCAGAGACAACTTGTATCCTCCTCTCTGACCTCACCACCATGCGCCTCTTCAGGTTCACCATCAGCATAGCACCACCCGCCAGATGCACACTCACTTTTGGCCACGCCTTTTCTTCACACATACGTCCTAGTAACAAAGCGTGCCAAAAAAGAGACAGATAGGAGGAAGCAATACAGGACTGAAGAGGGAGGGAGGGAGGGAGGGAGGGAGGGGAAGGAAGAAGAAAAGAAAAGAAAAGAAAAGAAAAAAAAAAAAAAAAAACAACTTGGTTGATTGTGATGTCAGAGCCTCATTGTTGATTGTGATGTCAGAGCCTCATTGTTGATTGTGATGTCAGAGCCTCATTGTTGATTGTGATGTCAGGGCCTCATTGTTGAGTGTTCCGTCAGGGCCCATTGTGATGTCATCCCTTGACCTGACCCCTGACCTTAGCTGACCTGACCTGACCTGCCCACTGTGACACGTGCAGTGTTCCGTCCATTGTACAGGCAAGGTAGGTCCAGCTGCTCCTGATACATTGGAAGTGCTGGACGACTTTCTCGCCTCCACTTAATCCAGTTACGTTTACAATATCCACAAGAGGGAGACACAGGCATACATTACGTACTGAAGGACTGGAAAAGCAAAATGGTTACTTACATCCAGCCAAACTGTTCCAAAAGTGTCACTTTCCAGGAATGAATGTGCACAACAGGCCAAACAATCCCACAGGTGCTTGCTTGCGTGCGTGCTGGTCCAAACACTGCATTCATCTGATAAGCCAATTAATCTATCAGTCTTAATTGGATTTGGCCTGTGAGGAGAATGGGCAGGTGATGGATCCTACAGCTACGGCTGCTGCTGCTGCATCATCAGGAGATGGACAGACTGACACACGCAGGTATTATGCAGCAAGCAACACTGGGCAGAAGAGAGAGAGAGAGAGAGAGAGAAAAAAACAAAAAAAACAGATGAGGTGCAGACTGAGGCAGGGCACAGCTTTCCACTTGCTTGCTGGAAGG